>JAEQML010065041.1:0-21412 GCA_016904865.1 Pissodes strobi | reverse complement strand
CCGAAGTGGCTCTATAACAATCCAAACAAAATTTCAATCATTTGTGGAGCAAAAGGCAATCAATTCCAGGGTAAGAATGCCCTTTTGGCTACTCTGAGTAGTTTTTTGGTAGATGCCGATACATCGAAATCCCGGATTTCGATTGTCTAAATCCCTTGGATGAATTATTGAGAGGAACATGTGACTCGTCAGACCATGCATTCATTGGTGGAGAGAGATTTTCGAACTGGGGATTCTCTGTTCCTTGAGTTTTAGATTTACTGGCGTCACTCTACATCGACCTTTCTGTGAGTCAGCAGTTTTTTGGGTACCGGTCGGAATAAATTTTTGATTTTACCTTTTATGGGATTCTCTAACCGGGCCATTTTTAATACTTTCAGTCCATATCTGTGCCTTATCTTTTGTTAAGTGTTGCTGTCTGAAGCTGCCCTTTGTGGGATTTAAATGCTGCTTTAGTGAGGTAAGTTGTTTTTTTTTGCATTTTTTTAAATCTTTTTATGAACGCCATCATTTCAACATTGTGACGTACGTTGGCGGATTTTTAATTCCCCTTTTAATCTCTTACAGAGGCCTTCTCACCCAACTGTAAGGCTATCTAGCGATAAGCAACCGCCTACCCCCTACATAGGTCAATTATTGTTTTTTTTTAAATTCTGATTTCTCTTTTTTCCTTGATGGATGATTTTGATTACCGAGTTATAATGCTCTTCAATTAAGAGTTACGTGTGGAACCTTAATATGTGTTGTTTCACAGGGTCCTACCGTCGCGTCGCGCCTACCCCTATCGACAGGTCTACTTCCTACTTATACCGTCGGGTTCATTGCTATCGTCAAGTGTCGCTAAAGACAGGGTATTCATTGGCTACGCCTGGCTAACTGTACTACCTACAGAGTCTTGCTGTCCTTCGCCTGTCAAGGAAGTCTCTTCCTCCCGTGAGCAGTTCTTTTCTGGAAGCTGACTGAGGAGCTACTCATCAGCCAAGTGAGAAATTTCTATTATTTTTTTTTTATATAATGTATTTTGTGACAATTGCGTGCAATTAACCGACGAACACTAACTATTTTTTTTTGCTTTCTTTTCGAATGAAAATAAGCTTTTTTTCCTTAACTAAGGCAACATTTATTTTATTCTTATTTCTTTTAATTGAACTTTGAATATTGGGCCAATTTTGTCTAGCCTAAGACGCCTGATTTTATTTGATCTAATTCTAAAATTAAGTTAAATTCGTTTGATCTAGAGCCAATCCGATTTAGAAGGTCAGAAAGAGCATAACAAACTACATGTTACGTCACAGCTCACAGCCAGTGAAAGTTTTCGCATTGCATTGCAGATTTAAGCCAATACCGCAATCCTATTAAGGTGCGTACTTTGCTTTTTTAGTGGAGACGTTGCCACGAACAGTGAGTAATTTAGTGAGAGAAAACCAACGTTCAGAACATCAGAGCAGAGTAAACAAATTAAAACTTAGATTATAAATTCTTTTTAAATTATATGCCAGATCTTGATATTTAAGTCGTTTTTCCACTCCGGTTTTTTGGATATTAGCGTCAAGTGGGACAGATCAATGTCTATGAGATAGATTTTTTGTTCTTTTTTATCTTATCGGTTATCAGCTGCTGGTCTCAATATATTTTATGATCTTCGTTTTCTTTAAGTGGCGCTGGGTTAAAATTGTAGTACGGTGGGGGATCTCTTATTAATTTGCATTGCTGAGCTATATTTAGGTAGATAATGTTGGCCAAGTTATTATGTCTTTTTAGGTATTGATTCGGTGCAAGGTGGTGGCATCCAGATGAGATGTGCTGGATTGACTTTGGGTTCTACTGCACAATCGGCATTTATTATTTATGTTCGGCGACCTCGTTATTTTCAAGTAAGCTCTGGTAGGTGCCACTTGATCTTGTATTGCATGAATAAATCCTTCTGTCTCTCCCGTCAGTCCACTATTGTTTAAATAGAATAGAGCTTATTTTGTTTACGTTTTCTTAATCGATATCATTGATGTACCTTCCATGTAACGGTTTAGATTTTAACGCCGCCAGCTTTCCTTTTACGTTGCCCCTGACTTCAATTTGATGCGGATAATCCAGGTTTAACGGTGAGAGATTTTTATCTGCCGCGCTCACTGCCTTGTGTATTCTAGAATAGTTGCGGAGGAAATCCTTTTTTAATTCTGCCATTTCTCTTTTACAGGTGTCCTCTATACTACTGAGCTCAAGCCCGCCTTCTTTTCTTGCGAGGTACGGTATCGTGCATGAAGACGCCGGGTGATGAAGCTTATACTTGGTAAGTATTTTCCTAGTTTTCGGGTCAATCTTTTGTAGGTCAGTCGGGGACCACTTAAGAATGCCGTATGTGTACATTAGCACAGGTATTGCCCAAGTATTAACGGCTGTTATCTTTTCAGCTGCTGGTAAGTAGCATTTGGCTATCGCTGATACTCTCTGGTAATAGGCTTCTGCTGCCCGTTCCTTCATTATTCCCTCTTGGATTCGCCCTGTTTGGAGCATCCCTAGATACTTATAGGCTGGAGCTGTCATGGGTCTGAATTTATTATTATTATTATTATTATTATTATTATTATTATTATTATTCCTTTAGCGATTAGAATCGATAAATTAAATTGTTTAAACGTATATTAACATATTTAAAAATTGTTGGGCAAGATAATTACTACAAAATTTTACTTTGAATATAACAACAAACAGCGGACGGTCCCGAGACCCCGGTCACAGGTCTTCAGAGTTGCGCGCGCATTACATTGTTGACAAACACCAGACATGCTTTTTTTAAGTTATGTTTGTAAAAAGTTTTTCTTCTCGATTTTGGGCATGCCTTGTTTTAGTTTTTTTTGGTTGCGCCCCGGAGCGAGCAGAGGGCCATGCATGAAGTGAAAATAAAATATAAAACAACTCTGAAGGCCTGTGCGGTCCGCGCAACGTCTTGTACAACCCACAACCAACAACTGCCGATAATTGATAACCAGACTTCTTTAAGGCACTTACGATCGGTGAATCCGATACCAATCAAATTTGGTTATTCGTTTGAAATTGATTCAAATAAATCACCTAAAAAGAAATGTTGACAATTGTCAATGTTGTAATCTCTCAAATGTCATGTTGAAAGTCCATAGTACGATGTTTTTTTAAATTTAAATGGAAGGAAAAAGGTCTTGAAATGTCAATATTCTTTAAAATTTATCTGAATAAATTGTATATTTCAGGGTTACTGTTTTCCCAGCAATTTAAGATGGTCAATTCGGAGAAGCCAAAAACATAACCCTCTACCCTCTATTGCCTCATTTTTATAATGAAAAGTTGACCCATAGTTTACAGAATTCTTCCTGAAGAGAGACGTCTTAAATAGAAAAAATGGATTTTATACCAGTACAGATGAACGAGCATAAGGATTTCATTAAAACTATAGAATGGCATATGATGGATAAATCCAAATTTTTTCCTTTATCAATGCTGAGTTCATTCAGTGTTAGGTGTGCTTTATATCCTTTGACTTTAATTAAAACCAGGTTGCAAGTTCAAAAGCACAATGATATGTATACTGGTAAGCTCTGTTATCGATTGTACCATTTAATTGTAACCATTTGTATTGCTTCCTTTTTCAATTCGAAATTCCTAAGCTTGAATCTATGTGAAGAAAGAATACTTATAATGTTGCTCTTGTATGTGCATTTGGCTTGATTTATACCTTTCATTTTAACCAATGCAAGTTAAGAAAAGTAATAGTCTTGGTAATTTTTGAGCTTTTGCTGTTTTAACAAAGTTTTTGTAGAAATAGTAAAAAAAGTCTATTTGAATGTTGTGCAAATGATTAGCACCCTCAATAGTTAATGAAAATCTTGTATTTTTGCCAGAACTTGTTCTTTTGCTTGCTCCAGGTACAGCACCAACAACTAATCAAAATTTGAACTTTGGAGAGTTTTGTTGATGCTCTTAAACATATGCATGAGATTTCAATGGTCAAGCATGACTCATAAAGCTTTCCATATTTATGCAACAATTTTTTAAAAAGACAAAAGCCCTTATCTTAAACAGTGGCCATCTTCTTTATGCATAAGCGCATCTGGCTTTATAAGACAATTCTAGATTATTAATGATTTACAGAATTTGGATTTACATCATATTATTTCTTAACTATTTTATTAGCAATTTCATCATTTTAAATCTTGACAAATTATTGCTTTAAATTTTTTCATCCTAGAGTACCTACTAGAACTTTTAGTCTCCATTTTAATATTCAAATTTTCCAATATTTAGGTTTTTAGTTTTGATCTTGTTGCCTTGTAATTGTGTATTATGTTCTTAATTGGTAATATATTACAATAAGAATTATCTACACATATTGCTTAACAATAATTTTTCTTCCAATGAATACCTAAGTTCCTTGAAAATTCCCAATCAATAATCATTCATTATAACTTAGTGTGGCATTCGAGCACTGGTGGTTTTATATCAGACAATCTCTTTGACAAAGAAGTTTAATGAAATGTTTGGTTCAATTTATTTGAAGTTCGAAGTGTAAATTAGAAAATAATTCATTAACTCCTTTAATGCAAATGACAAAGCTACCAGTTAATTTCGTGATATTGCAACTGCTCATTATTCTTTATCCAGACCTTACTTTAACTCTTGTCTTGTTTCTGCTCGACTTGTTTGATTCTTCTTTGTTTTGTAATGTTTCATTGTTTTTGAAAATGAAGATTAAGGAAATCGTTCATAAAAACAAATTTCTGCTGAAGCAATGATTGTTGCTACAATTGTACTTTTGTGTACTGCTGAAAAACAAAAAGGTCGATGTTACTGCAAAAGTGTGGACAAATATTATATGAGTAATTGTATGTCTTCTAATCCGTCAAACAAATTTGATACAATGCCCTAGAAATATCTTTGATTTCAAATTTGCTGTTTTACTCTCTCAAATTTATTCATGGTCCACTTGATCCATCTTGTTTGGCAAGAAGTTTGAAAGTGTAAAACCACCTTTAGGTAGGATGATTTCTCTCTCCTTATAAGCGTGGCACACAATTACCTATTTGTTATGTTTTTTTTTGGAGTAGCTGAAGGTAGGCACTTTTAATATTTCTAAAATATTATTGCAGGCTTGTTGGATGCTTATGGCAAAATATACCGATATGAAGGTGTTTCTGGCTTATACAGAGGTTTTTGGTTATCTTCAGTGCAAATAGTCAGTGGTAGGTAAACCCATTTTATATTTATAATAAGTATGTATGATTTGTAGGAACATACAGGTAGTGGCTAGTACACTGACAAGTAATAAACCTTAAGAAAGTCTGAAATATATATTTTTTACTCTATGACTTTATTTATTTTATGACACACTTTACAAGTTGAGGTCTGTCCTGTTTATTGTCGTGGTTTACAATGCTGTATATATAAAGGTATACGTTAATGCATATTGTCTTCAATTATAGCAGTTTTAATGAAACTATTCTGTATAAACCAACCGATCTTATTTTATTTCTACTTGGCTAGTATAAAGTAAAAATCCTTAGTGACCTTCTAGATATGTATTTAAATTGTGGCATACTAACTTTATATGAAATAGTTTAGACCTTTTTTGAATATAGGTATTAAATGTTTTACTTGTATACCTTTTATTCAAGATGAAGAATATAGTCAAATTATTATTAATACATACTTAATTCTTTCTTAGGCCTCTTATTATATTTCCCCATTTAAATAAAGGCACTAAAATAAGCCGGTAATGTTTCCATTTGTGACCTTGTTAGAAAATAAATTATGTTCATATAATTGTTAGAAACATTGCCATGTCATAAATAAATTGCACTACTTACTATTGATATTATTATTAGTTCATTAGTTGTACTATTACTCTTGGTAGCTTTACTGTTCCCACTACCACTTAATATTTAACTTCACTGCAGCTATGGTAATATGATTATTGTTTCAGCAGTTAGTTTCTGTTAGAGTTTGTGTCCAAACAGTCTACAATTTTAGCCTATACAGGGTGTTCCTTAATGACATGGTAATATTTAATTTTTGGACCCATTTTAAGAAAAAAAACTTCATATGAGCCTATGTCTCAAACGTTTTAACTTGTGAGATACAGGGTGGTAGTTTTCAGAGAAAAATCCATTTTATATAATAACTATGATTTTATTGCAAATATCTTTCTGAAATTTGGTACACATCTTCTATGCATCAAGATGCATTTTCTGATGTACATACAAACAAATTGATTAAAAATTATTTTTGATATTACCATTCATTTCTGTGCAAATTTGATCTCTTGATTCTTTTTCGTTCGACGCATGGTTTTCGCTTAAAAAAATAAAAATCGTGTTTGTGCAAGCTGAAATCCTCGCTGAAATTTTAATGTGGTAATCATTATTGGCACTTGAAAGTTTTCTTTTATATTTTCCTAAAAAGTAAAATCAGGTACTTATTTCTAAATTAATTAACAATTGATATTAAATGAAGCCATGCGTCGGACGAAAGAAAATCAAGAGATCAAATTTTCTCAGAAATAATGAGAATTTCAAAAATATTTTTTATTTTAAGAGAAAACAGTGGCGTACCATTTTTTCTCCAGAAATATTCAATCCAAAACCCGTACCGACGCCACTGGTAGAAATAATAATATTGTTTGTACATCAGAAAATACATCTTGATGCATAGAAGACATGCACCAAATATCATAATTATATCTACTATGGTACAGTTATTATACAAAATAGATTTTTTTCTGAAAATTTTACCACGCTGTATCTGAAAAGTTAAGAAGTTTAGGACATACGTATATGAAGCTTTTTTGTATTAAAATGGTCCAGGAATGACCCCCTTAAATATTAGCATATCATTAAGGAACACCCTGTATCGTCTTATGTTTTATTCTATTTTTCTGTTTTGCTTTGACCTTATATGTTTTTAATGTGCTGCCTAAAGTGTTTATGTAGCTTATGAGCATTTGAACTATTATTATCTGTCTGTACCACAGTATATGCGTTATTAAAGTATTATGGTGGTAGTAGTAGTCTCTCGATATTACAAGCCTCATGGAGCTATGAAATTTTGTTCCTTAGTCAGTTGATTATAAGCATTAAGAAGCATTGTTTTAAAATATATTACAAGCAACTTGCTCTATGAAACTAATGGCAGCTATACAATTTTTTCTATCTTAAAAAGATTTTGTTCCTACGAGATTTCGTTGTTTCTTTACTTCATTCTCGGAATTGTGACTATTAAATTTTTGAGTCAGTTACCCTTTGACCTATATCTACCTCGTAATTTCGTTGAGCCGTTTTGTCTCAGCTCAACTACAACAGAAGTTTTTATTACTTTATAATATTTTTCTTAGCTTAGTTTGGGGTGATCAAACAAAGTCTTAGTCAAAACTTTGTTAGCCTTACCATTTTTTTGTACTTTGCAATTTAAAAGCCATTGTACTATTTTAAGGCATTTTATTTATACATGTTTTGTGTTAGAATACATCAATAATTAATTATTATTTCGTCACTTTTTAGAATAATTTACAGTTAAAAGCATTTAGTAATTTTGGAACTACTTTCTTCATAGCACATCGGGAATATAGGAACCATTAAGTTATTCTATCATTAAAATGATAATTAAATCTAAACTTGGATAAATATTTGTGTGATAATAAGAAACATCAAAATTACAGCAATCTTAATTCAACCTATTTGTCTCCCCTCACCTGTTTAGTCTGAGAAAATTGAACCTAACCCTAAATCATCTCTTTAGCGATGTGCATCCCGTGGATTATGTAGGTTCCCAGTCGCTTATGTTATCTTGATAATTAAGAAATTTCACCTGAAATTATTTTTTGGCGAAACCCGTAAACCTAGCACCCTTAAAAGATTTGTTAATAGTGCAGGCATCCATTGACTGAATCCTGCATCCCGCCTTGCTAAGTTTTAGAGTTTTTAATTTCGATTAAATATTTCCTACATATTTGGTTGGAATAGCTGAAATGACGAAAGTTGATTCCTCAAAATGTAATGGCTATTTGAGCCACAATACAAAAAAAACTTCGGGGCTAGTATTTGTCTTGGTAGGTATATACAAAGTTGTTCCTCCTAAAATTCTTTACAAAAAGGCACTGTAACAATTTTCCCTAAAATGTCTAATTGTTTGGCAAATAAAGCGCAAACGAAATCAGGGTGGAATATACAGGGTGTTTCAATAAAAACTCCCAGGCCAATTATTTCGATAACTAAAAGTGACATGTGAATTCTGTAAATGCCAGTTTTTAGCCTATATGATTGGCTTGACAATTGTGTAAAAATGTGTTTGAATAATACAAGATGTAGGTGCAGCCACGGTGCAAAGAATTTTTTCGATGACAGGAACTTTGAAATGTTGTGCCTCTTAAAGATGATTAATTTCTGATAAAATCATGTCCCATAAAATTTTTTGATAAATCCAACATGAACGGAGATATTTGGGGTTAGAAATAAAATAAAATTAAAATATGTTTTAAATTTTATGCAAGAACTCATAAGAAATTTACAAAATTATTAATAAAAATGAGAACAATACAAAAAACTAACTAATGGGGTCTAATGAGGTGTTCAAAATTATTGCCGTTTTCATACACAGACATCATAGCAAATCGATATAATAATTCGGTTCTGCAAACTCTCAATAGTGTATTTCGATTAATAGCGGCTATAGTGGCATAAATTTTGTTGTACAGGTCAGCTATGTCTTCTATTGGTTCTTTGTAGATTTCATTTTGTAAGTAGCTCCATAAATAAAAGTCCATCGGGGTGAGATCAGGGGACCTTGCTGGCCATCTAAGATCCCCGTTTGTGCTGATAACTTTTCCTGGAAACGTCACATTTAGATGATTCATAACGATATTGCTAATGTGTGCTGGGGCACCGTCTTGATGAAACCACAGAATATTTACGTCAATTCCTACATTTTGTAAATGCAAAGGGAGATCGTTTTGCAGAAATTGTAAATAACGAACTGAAGTTAAATGTTCAGGGTACAAATAGGGCCCAATTATGTAACCATTTACAATACCACACCAAACATTTACCCCAAATCTTGTTTGAAATTAAGTCTGTCGCAACCAGTTAGGACTTTCCCGGGACCAGTAGCGACAATTATGTCTGTTAATTACTCCATTATTGCGAAACGATTCGTCACTCCACATAATTTGGTTTAATAAATTTGGATTTTCTTCCAAAAGAAGGTGAAAATACGCCAAAAAGTTTATTCTGCGCTGGTAATCTTCTGGTTGTAGATAATGCACTAAATGAATCTTGTATGGAAAATACCCATTTCCTTTTAGGATTCTGCGACACGAACTTACTGTAATATTAGTTTCATCTTTTAATATTTGTATTAACGTTTGTCGGCTATTTTCTACTGTGTCTAGGACTAGAGCTACATTTTCGTCAGTCGTAACACTCTTCCTTCTTGGACCCTTACCCTTTTTACAGCTACCATATGTAGCTAAGTTGGTACACAAAGCTACAAAAGATTTGCGATCGGGCGTTGGCCTATCTGGAAAACGAGCTCCATAGCAGCGCACAGCTTCTGAAGCATTTTAATGGCATTCTCCATAAACTAAAATCATGTTCAATTTGTCTTGATTTGTATGGTAAACCATTTTTATTTTAAAAATGTAGAACTTGCAAATTCTAATACTGACACTGAGTGTTACTAATGAAATTAAATTAATGATTTTTGTTTTCCAGAGATATCTGGATTTTTCTATTTCTTGAAAACGAAGCAAGATATGAAAACAATTTAACAGACAAGAAAAGGATATTTTTAGTGGCTTAATCCTAAAAAAGTATAAAAATTACCAAAAACTCAGTGGCGTCTTATTTTTTGCCAATATTATTTGTTAAGAGACGTCACTGGACGTAATAATGTAGCGCGACACGAGCGTTTTATCACTAAAATTATCATTACCAGAATTAAATTAAAATCTGCTAAAGGATATTAAAAATATTCATAATTAAAATACTCGTTAAAATTATTAAAAAAATTTTATGGGACATAATTTTATCAGAAATTAATCATCTTTAAGAGCCACAACATTTCAAAGTTCCTGTCATCGAAAAAATTCTTTGCACCGTGGCTCCACCTACATCTTGTATTATTCAAACACATTTTTTACACAATTGTGAAGCCAAACATATAGGCTAAGAACTGGCGTTTACAGAATTCACATGTCACCTTTAGTTTTCGAAATAATTGGCCTGGGAGTTTTTATGGTAAACACCCTGTATACTTCGTTAAATATATGTATGGCTTATTATCCAAAGCGCCCAAAGTGGTCTTACCCAAAAACAAGAAAATATAAATCGATAACCACTATTTCGCACTCGATAGTGTAACAAATTCTATTTTCTTCTACTACACCCACTGTGACGACCGAGGTCACGACTCAAGGTCACTACGATGACGCCAAATGTAAATTCGGGCTGTTGTCAGTGTCTGCTAGAAGTGAAACTTCTTCCTTAACAAACATCTTTGCCACCGACGGGAATCAAACGCGGGCCACCCGTATCACAAGCCCAGGGTCTGACCACTGCACCATCAGACCTGTTGAAAGCAATTCATTGGGCCGTAAAGACATGGTTGATTTTGATACGCGGCGAAAAGTGCAACACCCTCTGACCTTCAGAATATCAATCGTAGCACCGCATTACTACTATACCATTTAGGTAGGATCCGTGAATATGCCTTCCGGTGGTTCCCCCTAATCAGTGATGTAAAATTACCGTAATTTATATTTTTGGTTATTTACGCTGGTAATTTACGAGTGTTAATTACCAAAATTAATTACCGTGGTAATAAATTTGTGTTGTAAATTACTGTGGTAAATAACCGTAATTTATTTTTGGTAAATTACAATAAATTACCGTAATTTACCGTAAACTGCAAGTAAACTAATAGCGATTTCCATTCGTAAATTAATGTAAATTGTGTATATTACTGTCTTTTGGAAACGTCCAACTAGTTTACAAATAAAAATTGCTATTTTTCCAAAGAAGCATGTTACATGTACATGTATAAAAAATAACTTGTCATAATCATGTAATTACCACTTGGGAATGAAATTAGGGTGTGTGTAATTATCGGTGTAGGACAAAGAGTTGTTTCATTTGTTTGTGAATGAAACATTGTTTTTTCCTTAACTATTATTTAATTTTAAAACGAAAGCAACACAGAACAAAATGAATGACAATAAATGACAGCCGACAGTAAATCTCCGGTTCGGCTAATAACCGGCAGCCGGCAGTAAATCCCCGAACGCATATTGTTCATATTGCGGACAAACATGGTACAGGGTGATCCCCTATAATGTCGCCCCCTTTTAACTTTTTTATTTTTAGTCTCCCAAAAAAATTAAAAATATGGTTATGTAGGTACTGACAAATACTTTTTTTTCTGTATAAAATATTGGAAAAATGATCAGTATACAGGGAAAAAGAAAAAGTTAATTTTTTCAATGGATCACCCTATATATGAATTTATTTTTCGATTCCTCGTTAAATTCTAAGCATAATGTATGTATGATGTTATACCTCTAGAGTCAGTAGTTTCACAGCTATAAACGGTTGAATATCGATACTTTGGCTACTTTTCACCTTGGTAGCAAGAAGGCCATTAAAAATTGAGTAAAATGAATTTCACATTCCTATCTGAACTTTCCAAGAGCTATCTGATGGTGCTAACTAATGGTACCTACCGAGGTACCAGATTTGGTACCCCTGGTACCGCCTGCTAGTTCCTTTCACTTCCTAAAAAGGAAGATAGGAATGTGACATTCATTTTACTCCATCTCTAATAATCTTCTTGCTACCAACGTGAAAATTAGCCAAAGTAGCGATTTTCAACTGTTCATAGCTGTGAAACTACTAACTCTAGAGGTATAACATCATACATAAAATATGCTTAGAATTTTACGAGGAATCGAAAAATAAATTCATATATAGGGTGATCCATTGAAAAAAATTACCTTTTTGTTTTTCCCTGTATACTGATCATTTTTCCAATATTTTTTACACGCAGAAATAAAGTATTTTTCAGTACCTACATAACTATACTTTTAATTTTTTCGGAACACTTAAAGTAAAAAAAGTTAAAGGGGGACGACATTATAGGGGATCATCCTGTACATTACAGCAAAATACAGTAAATAACGGTAAATTACGGTAAATAACGTTAATTATTTAGCACGAGAACCAGTAATTTTCTATGTAAATTATCAGTAAATTACGGTAATCAATTTCTGGTAATTTACGGTAAATTACAGTAAATTACCACGGTAATTTATCGGTAATTTACCAGTTCACATCACTGCCCCTAATACATACTTAGATGCTATATTGGCAGCACTACGCATTTATTTCCCCTCCTGAGTTCCGTTTCCCAATCAAGCGTGTGCGTATTCCCCTCCTGTCAGCAGCCGTTTTTTGTCAACGATTAACATGGGACAAGAAAAAAAAACAGTTCGAGAACAACGCCTCAACACAATCAATAAACCAATAAGAAACTTTTGTATTTGATTTGATGAATCCATCTCGACAATCCACTAGGGGACGATGGCGACAGTTGTGCCAAGATTTCGTTAACTGACCAAGAACCCGTCGGATGCTGCAAATTCGATTCCATAATATCAGAATGCTCACTCTATAACGTGTCGCTTGTTTTTACAACGTATATATTCTGCTACCCTATAAAACTAGCCCTGGATTATTATTATTAGTTCTGTTGCTTCGGCCGCGCTGGCAACACGTTTACCCATCCGCTCTGCAAAAGTCAAAAAGTGAAGTGAAGTGAGGTAATAATCGCTAACGGCAAAATAGGCAGCACTATACTTTTCAGTGTAGTGTATGCTACCAAAAATCGTTTGACGTTGGCTCACGCTGGCGTAAATAAATTCGTTTGACGTTAGCGCAACAAGCGCAACACAGAGTGACGGCACGATCGTACCTTGAGTGCATGTATCTCGTCACTTTGTGAACAAAGCAGCAGAACAACACACCACAACAACGAAGGAAGCAGTAAACTCAGGCAGCAGGGAAGCCTGCACTACGAAATTACCGCCGGAAGAGGCGATGACCGGAGCAGTGAGGAAGGAGCGCGACAAATCTCCAGCTCATAAAGTGCATTCAAGTAAGATAAAACTCACATCTAACACTATACAACAACACAAAACGCACATTAAAATGGAATCGTCCCTCATTAAAAAACTCGAGGCAGAAAACCTCGAGCTCAGGAAAACCATTAACAAATTGAGACAAGATTCAGACAAAAGTCATAAATTAATTTACGAACAGAGTGCGCAAATTGCACAACTTCTTGCTAAAATTAACGAACTCTCTACAGACATGAAAAATATGACGAACCATTTCAATGTGCCGCAAATCACCGACACAGACACTCACACACAACTAAACAGTACACAAAACATAGTGCAACCCCCCGCAGTTGAAACCAAGGAGGACGAAGAGATGGAAGTCTCTTCAGACTCCGAAAAACCTTCCAGAATACCCAAATCAGAGAAATTCCCACCTCTGAAAAAATCAAAGAGGGACACAATCCCTCCCAATAACTTTCCAGCCACCGTCAAGCCGATATTAGCTGCTTCGATGAAGAAGCACGCAGAGGCCAGTACTTCGGCCCAATCTCAGCCACAAACCAAAACCCCCCAACCAACCCCAAGTGCCCAAACAGCCCCCAAAAAATCAGATGTGGTGCCCATCATCATCAGATGCCCTGAGCACTGGAAAGTAATTTTCCAAGATTTAACAATTCTGAAACTTGGTTTCGGAAATGTTAAAAAATCAAAACTAGGCATTCAATTGACCCCAAATACTCCTGGAGACCATAGAGGCATCACAAGATATTTGCAAGGCAAAAAGTTCCCATACCATTCCTACTTCCTCCCGGAAGACAGGCTCTTAAATGTCATCATCAAGGGCCTAGATAACAAAATGAACATTGAGGACATCAAACACGACCTAGAGGACAGGGGCTATTCCCCCAAGGAGATTTACTGGCTGAAGGTCGGTAGGAGACGTCAGTTTCTTACTAATTCAGTCAAAGTACTTCTTCCTCAGTCCGATATCAAAATTCTGGAAGAAGACAGGATCAATTACATGCCAGTCAGTGTAGAGCTTCAGAGAGGAAGCATCAATAAAATTCAAACTCAATGTCACAAATGCCAGCAGTTTGGGCACACCATCTCAAACTGCTACGCCAAACCTGTGTGCCATAGGTGCGCAGGCCCGCACTTTTATAAAGAGTGCACAAAAACAACCGATACCCCAGCAAAGTGTTGCAACTGCGGGGGGGAACACCCAGCCAATTACTCACAATGCACCAAAAACCCTAACTTTAAGAAACCTCTACCACAAACACGGCCAGTGAACACAAACATAACATTTGCACAAGTCACTAAACCACCACAACAACAACAACAACAACAACCACAACAACAAGCTCCAAAACCTACACAAACAACACCCACAAACAAAAACATAAACACAAACTCCCAAACGAGTGCAATGCCGCAAGCAAACGGATTAATTGCTCTTCTTACTATGTCTGAACAAGACATAGTAACAAAACTGAATAAAATTTCAGAAATTATAAATAAAAATCCGACATTGAGACTATTTGCGAATCTCAATGGCTAATAACAAACCTAAACACCTATTTTTAGTCAGTTGGAACGCGAACTCTCTTTACCCCAAAAGACACGAGTTTGCTGACTACCTGACTGAAAATAACATAGACATTGCACTCGTACAGGAAACATTCTTACGTCCACAAACAAGATTACACATCAAAAACTACACAATCTACAGAAATGACAGGGCACAGCGTATGGGGGGCGGCACTGCCATTTTTGTAAAAAACAACATTACACATGACGCAATACAACCACCACAGTCAGACATACTGGAGGTGACAAGCATCAAAGTCAGTCTAACTGACGGAGACATTGTCATTCATTCAGTATACAAACCACCACAACACAACTTAACACTAGACGAAACCACAAAACTCTTCAACTACACACTGCCAGTTCTTGCAGCAGGAGATTTTAACTGCAAACATAGATCTTGGGGATGCAGGGCCACCAATGCAGGTGGCACTGCATTGCTAAGAGCTTCGCAAGAACTGCATTTCTCAGTACAAGCACCACTTGAACCCACACACTTCCATCACGAACGCTCAGATATACTAGACATAGTACTCACTCAAAACATCGCACACAATGTTGTGATTGACAATCTGGAGGATTTATCCTCATCAGATCATTCTCCGATTGCCATCACAATAAACAACATACACGAACATAAACAAGCAAACATACAACAATTCATACACTGGAACATATTCAAAGAACACTTAACACAAAACATGCACAACTTACCATACATCGCCTCCAAAGCGGAACTAGACAACGAAGTTGCTAGATTCACTGAGGAGATACAAGCAGCCATAAACGCAGCCACAAAAACAGTACACACAAATCAAAACAACCCATACTCGCTTCCACAAAACATAAAAGACAACATAAGGCTCCGAAACAGGCTAAAACGACGAGCCAAACTAACAAACAACCTAGACTTAAACACACTAGCAAACAGACTCACGAATACAATCAAAACAGACATAAAAACTCACAAAAACAACGCATGGACAGAATACATCACAACAGTCAACCCACAAAACAACTCTCTATGGAGAATCGCCAAAACGATGCAAGGTCGCAACAAAGTGACATATCCTAACATCCATGGACTGAGAGGAATGGTGTATTCCAGCGAAGAGAAGGCTGAGGCCTTCGCAGACTCGCTGGAATCGCAATTCACCTTGGGCGATGGGGCCCAGGATATAGATCACGAGGCAACCATAGAGAGAAACTACAGAGAAATACTAACTTACGAAAACGAACACCAAGACGACGAAACACGACCAACAAACACGGCAGAAATTGCGCAAATTATTGCGCAATTAAACCCGAAGAAAGCACCCGGCTACGACAACATACCAAACAGAGCACTAAAAAACTTACCACAAACAGCCATACTCAAATTCACTTACATAATAAACACAATACTATCACTAAAACACTTTCCAAAATCTTGGAAAAAAGCAAAAATAATACTAATACCTAAACCTCACAAAAACTTGATCTTTCCTCAAAACTGGCGACCTATCAGCTTGCTCTCATCGCTGAGCAAGCTGACGGAGAAGGTTGTGTTGGAGAGATTAAACTCACACATATCACAAAACAATCTGATCCCAGACGAACAGTTTGGGTTCAGAAAACAACACAACACCGAGCTCCAACTTGCCAGGCTTGTTGAGGAAGCGACTAGAGGACTGCAAAGACGGGCATCGACCGGAGTTGTAGTCCTTGACGTCGAAAAAGCCTTTGACAAAGTATGGCATGAGGGACTCATACACAAACTAGACAGACTACACAATCTTCCACCTCCACTAACTCAACTCATAGCCTCATTCCTCAAACACAGATCCTTCACTACACAAATAAACACAGAACTATCCACCACAAGGCGCATAGAGGCAGGAGTCCCCCAAGGCTCTCCTCTGTCGCCTACGCTATACTCATTATACACAACAGACATACCTAGACACCCAAACACTAAACTCTCCATATACGCAGACGACACATGCATATTCTCAACAAACAACAATCACACAAGACTCAAAAATCACATACAACAACACTTAGACTCCATATACGAATGGGCAGAAACTTGGAATATTAAAATTAATGAAGGTAAAACACAGGCCTTGCTCATAACAACAAAACGTAATAAACCTATTCCAAATTTAAATCTCGAAAATTCAGTAATAAGATGGTCAAACTCTCTTAAATATCTAGGGGTAACCCTAGATAGCAAACTCACTTTTCAAAAGCACATTCAAGCAAAAGTAAACGAAGGCATTGGAGCCAAACAAGCTTTCTACCCACTAATTAACAGAAATAGTAAAATGTCACTAAAAAACAAACTAATGCTCTATAATCAGATAATAAAGCCCAAAATTCTATATGGAGCCATAGTATATACACATGCATGCAAAACAAACAAGAAAAAACTTCAAACATTCCAAAACAAAACACTTAGACAAATTGTGAACGCACCTTGGTACGTTCGCAATGCAGACATCCACAACGACCTCAAAGTAGACACAATAAACACATATCTGGCAGGCAAACACACAATATTCTTAGAACAAGTTCGCAACCACACAAACCCAATAATACGAACACTATTCAGCAGAGTAGCACATCCAAACAGAACAGTACATAAAAGCTTACTACTCCCACCAGAGCACTAAATCACACTCACATTACACAAAGAAAAAATGAAAAAACCCAAAATAAATAATATCAATATCATTCTATCTTAAAAATTTAAAATTTCCAAAAACTTTCAAAATTTTCAAAAACTCAAAATTTTCAAAATTTCTAAAAAGGTTCGTTCTTTTTCGAAAAATCAAAAATCTCAAACTCAAAATTTTTTCAAAATTTTAAATCAAAATTTTTCAAAATTTTTTTCAAAAATTTTAAATCACACATATCACTAACAAAACAAGAATGATTCAAAAACAGCTGGAGACGAGAGCATCGCTGATGCCCTAGGCCGGGTTCCCGCCTAAAAACGGGGGTGTACAGGCATTAACACATTCACTGCCCACGCCAATAACGACTATTGCGTCAGGTGCCACTACAGTTTTTCGGATATTTTTTAAATTAAATACTTAAAACTTGTTACAAATGAATTCAAATATGGATTTTCAACTTTTTTTTATAAAAAAAACAAAAACGCGCTAGGTGCGTTGTGGGCACTGAGTAACATAAAAACCACGCTCAGTGCCCATAAACGCGCCATACGCGTTCTGAAAAAAATGTTTTTATTACTCATATATTTTACATCATCAGTGAGGCCTTTCTTAGGGTCACATCTAGGTCTTTTGGGTAAGTGCCTAACATCTTTTGAACAACCAGGCTGTTGGTCCGATATAAAATAGCGATTTTGCATAAAACCAGTATTCGGTGCCCATCAACGCACCTAGCGCGTTCACTGTAAAAAAAAACGAAAAAATAATGACCATATTTTCTTTACAATGCATTTTTTCCCTGTATTTTATACTCTAAAAAGGAATACAAGTAGATACGAAATGATCCTTACCGCTTATAACAGTGCAATCAACTTTTCGAATAAAAAAGACCGCCAAAAGCACAATTAAAAAAATAAATCGGAACCAACCTACTCACATTACGTTTGAACCAGTACTAAACGCCCAGTCGTATTAGCAAGCGCGTGAAGTTATGCCCGGTCTTTCTGTGGTGCGCAGAAACTAATAGACACAAGAACGCGCCTAGCGCGGTGTGGGCACACCGTCAAAGTTCCAGTCAACGCGCCAAGCGCGTTGTGGGCAGTCAATGTGTTAAGGGACTGCACGGGGTAGCTCGCCGTATGGGCTCCATGCGTAGAAGTAGAGTCAGGGGGTAACACCCTGCGTATCACGTGCAGTTCTTTCCTGGGGTGATCGTTTTGGACTTGCGGAGAAATCTGCATACTCCAAAGCGATCAGCCTCGCCTAGGTGTCTACAGTTATTCTCTTGTCTGCTTAAAATCGCAAAATCAAACAACACTCGCTCCTTCACTAACCGGCATCAAGAATCCAAGACATCCAGGAACCAAGACGACACGTAAACCAATAACGGAAAACAACATGGACCAAGACAGTGCAAGAGTGCCCAGCGCACTAGCACAATGGAAACACACACTAAGCAAGCAAAACTAGCCCTGTCGCGTCTATGTATGTGTCATCGCCGGCCTCGAATATACAGGAACTGTAGAATTCTCTCGATTCCTTGGTCGAGAATATTATAGAGAAAATTTTTTAAGATCAAGAAGATAAAATGCAAGTGCATCGGAAAGAGGATAAACGTAGAAGGCAAGCGGATCGGGAACAGGATGAACGTAGAAGGCAAGCAGAACAGGACCGGCTTCAGAAAATTTTACAAGACCAAGGAGATAAACGGCAAGCGGAACGGGAAGTGGATGAAAGTAGAAGGCAAACAGAACAAGACCAGCTTTAGAAATGGATGCTGGATGTAATTGTAGGCGAGCAAGGCAAATTGCGGGAAATATTGGACGGGCAAAATGAGAAATTTGAAATAGAAGTATACAATATACAAGAAGAAGTTGGAAATGTATAAAAAGAAGTAGAAAACGTACAGGAAGAAATGAAGCATCTACAAGCAGAAGTTACCAGACTAAAAAATCAAGGACTCACTGAGATGGTTTTCGTCACAAGACAGAATATCAAACCTCCAACGTATGACGGTCAAACATCCTGGACAATGTACAGAAGACAATTTGAAGCCGCTGCTGTTGCCAACGGTTGGAATAAGGAAGAAATGGCCACGTCATTAGTGGTAGCGCTTCGTGGATCTGCCCTGGAACTACTACAGACCTCCTAACGCCGAATTGGCCAAAACAAACATTACACGACACCTTGACACACTTACACAATATTACGAGAAGTGGAAGATTACCCTAAACGCTGAAAAAACAGAGCTTATAGTGTTATCGCGCAAGCGGACTAACATCGAAATCACACCTCTCGTAATAAACAATGCCCAAATTACACCTAAAGACAAAGTCAAATATCTTGGGATAATTTTTGATAAGAAACTAAATTTCAGTAAGCATATAGAACATATAACTCCAAAAAATATCGCTATTAAAAAGAGCCTTAATATTCTCATATCGCCCAGATCCTTTTTAATCCCCCAAAATAAACTTATTTACAGATCCATCATAAGACCGGCAATTTTATATGGTGCCCCTATCTGGTGTTCCGCGGCCAAATCTCACCTGAAAAAGGCACAAATAATACAGAACAATTACCTAAGAGCCGCCTTTTCGGTCTCCATCAGAGTGGAGGACCTGCACGCGTGGGCGGGCATGGAACTCATCAACGAGCATATAGACGGCCTAGCGTGTAGGTTCTTTGAATCTGAAATACGGGGATCACCGCTGACGGCGGACATAGCCAACGAGAGATTTGACCCGGAGCGCCGGCCAAAGCACGGTCCTATACATAGAGACTCGACAGTTTATTTTAAACCAATCAGACCACCGTAATCAAGTTTTCAAACCGTGAATATAAAATTTTCCCATTATAAATATTATATAGAACACCTACACACATCCCTCTTTCATATGAAAATAGCAAACAGCAAAACAGCTGCGAAACGCGCCTAAATCAGCTTCATTGCTCCCTCGGCTGACACGACGCAGAGCGAAAAGATACAGATACCTGAATATAGATAGCTGACAACATCCATGCATAAAGAACAAGATAAAGCACTTAATATAGAGAGTGTTATTAAAACAATTACACAAACACAACCTGGCACGTACTCCAGTGGCGGACATATCACCGGGCAGTTCGGTGCGCCGCCCTGGGGCCCAAGATTCAGAAGGGCCCCACTATGCCTCGGATTATAAAGTATTTTTGTATCGAAGTAAGTAAAATGGTAAAGCATCAAATATGCAAACCAAAAATAATGAATTAATAATTTAGCTACATTCAATAAAGTCGCCGTATAGATACCAATACGTATCTACTAATGAAATATATCGATCATTCCGCCCATGCCTAATATTCGTTGAGAGCCTGATTTGGCAACTCCCAACTCCCAGACCCAGCCACCGAACATTAACTACTGTGATTCTGTGATTCCCACTATTCCCAGTGGCAGTAGGCCGCATTTTCATTTACTTTAGAGCAAATTATCAAATACTTGATACTTAAATAGTTTGTTTGCATTATTAAATAATATTAGTATGTGGAGTGCTAAGACTTACACTGCAGCTGCTTCAGACAGGAGATATAAAAAAGGTAACGTAAGTACCTACTTGTTAAGAATATTTATATTTTTACATATTTGAGATGACCCACCTCTTTAAAATACTATTTCATTAGACCTGATACAATAATTTTTGAGACACCCTATATATGTATATATTTTTGAGACACCCTTTATACATGTAAAAGATAAATCAAGTCATAAATTGAAGTCGAGTTTTTACGAGGTTTTTTGGAGGAGATCCGAAAGGTATTGCTCGAGAACGGAAAATAGAGAGTCAGAAGCCAGCGGAGTGTACAGTTTATTTTGGTGAATTGTTTTGCTTCTGTGTTGCAATATTATGTCATTACAAGTCGGTAAAATGAAACTTATAATATTGTTATTATCATAATTTGTACCATTATATATTTTATACTCATTGATAATTAATATTTGATGGCCTAACATGTGTATATATTTTGATATTGTTATTAACATAATTTGCAT
>JAEQML010065040.1:0-21415 GCA_016904865.1 Pissodes strobi | reverse complement strand
CTTCAGCTCTTTATTAGCTCTGACAAAATTCGTGCCGTTATCAGAGAAAACTTCGCATGGCTTGCCGCGTCTGCTTACAAATCGGTTAAAGGCTTGAAGGAAATCTGCCGTTGTTAATACTAAAACGAGTTCCAAATGAATCGCGCGAGTACTAAAACAAATAAAAAGAGCTACCAAACATTTGAGAGGCCTACATCCTCCACCTGATCTGTCTTTCATGATATCAATCAACGCCAACGACTGAAAAAGGCATTGTTGGTTGTACACGCATCGCAGGTTAGTCTCCCATAATGGGATAAATCCTTTGACCACTATACCTGGCACATCTTACGCAATTTTTTACGATTTTACGGGCAAGACTTCGACCTGAAATTGGCCAAAACTTTTCGCGGATATTAGAAAGAAGAGACTGGGGCCCAGCATGTAATAATTCACGGTGCTCAAATTCAAAAATAAGTTGTGTTAATCGATGATTAGTGGGTAGCAAAATGGGGTGCTTTTTTGAAAAAGGAAAATCTGAATTACATAATCGTCCGCCTACGCGTAAAACGTCATCGTTTTTATCATAAAAGGGATGCAAACTTAATATCTTACTATTGTTAGATAGAGAACTTTCCTTTCTAAGAGTAATGAGTTCATCAGGAAATGATTGAAGCTGTGCAATTCGAATTAATCGTAAAAATGCATTATCTAACTCTTTAACGGACAAATTTGAAAATTCACGTGTCGCAATTGTTAGTTTACAATTATTTATAAATCTTAACATGTAGGCGCATACTCGTTTTATTCTAACTAAATTTGAAAATCGTTCGAAACTAAAACTAAGTTTATCGTTTGATATGAGAAGACACAACTTTCTTTTTTCTGGAAGATCTAAGTCTTTTGGTACAAAGATATTTGGCCACGTATTTGAATCACGTATTAACCAAGATGATCCGTTGAACCACATTCTTGAATGAATTAATTTCTTTGGGAAAAGTCCGCGTGAAACGATATCTGCCGGGTTTTCATCAGTAGGAACATGTTTCCAAATAAACGTATCAGTAAGTTTTTGAATGATTGTTACGCGATTCGCCACGAAAGGTTTAAGCAAATTGGGGCTGGTATTTAACCATCCAAGAACGATTGTCGAATCTGACAATAAATAAATATTATCGAATTTTAAGGGAATGGAATCTAGAATTTTAGAAACTAGTTGAGCCAATACTAGAGCAGCACAGAGCTCAAGACGAGGAATGCTGATAGATTTTATTGGGGCAACCCTTGACTTGGCAGATAATAAATATGATTTCTGTTCACCTTTTGCATTACTGGAAACAATATAAACGCATGCTCCGTAGCTGGTTTCTGAGGCATCCGCGAAACCATGTAAAAATGCTCGATTGTAGTTATCACAAAATGTTTTTCTCGGAATTTCTAAGTTATTTAATACGACTAGTTCTGATGAAAATTCTTCCCACGCTCGAAAAATGTGTGGAGGCAATGGTTGGTCCCAAGTGAGGTTCTCAGACCATAATCTTTGAAGAAGTACTTTCGCAATAATGATTGAGGGACTTAGTAAACCCAAAGGATCAAAGATAGTTGCGATTCGTGAAAGAATTGTTCGTTTTGTAATAATACTGGGAGAATGAAAGTTACTTTAATATGTCGTGTTCACAATGCCATGATAGCCCTAATATTTTAGATTCGTTTTCTTTGCTCATTGAAAAGTTTACTGCATTAGCCGTTGCTTCATTGTTTAAGCCCGAAATTACTGACTTGTCGTTAGATTTCCATTTACGAATCTCAAATCCGCGTCTTAGTAAAATGGAAAATATATTTTCGCATACGTACTTTGCTTCTTCTTGAGTGTCAACAGAAGTTAATAAGTCATCAACGTACATGTCGTTTCTTATTATATTAGCTATCTTAGGGTAATCCTTTTCACATTCTAAAGCTATCTGATGTAAACATCGAATAGCCAAAAAGGAAGCGGCCGTTGTCCCGTATGTGACAGTATTTAGTTGAAACGTCCTTATAGATTCATTCGGACTATGATGCCATAAAATTTGTTGTAAACAACGTTGTTCGGGATTTAATAACACTTGTCTGTACAGGGTGATCCCCTATAATGTCGCCCCCCTTTAACTTTTTTATTTTAAGTGTCTCAAAAAAATTAAAAGTAGGGTTATGTAGATATTTAAAAATACTTTTTTTCTGCGTATAAAAAATATTTGAAAAATGATCAATATACAGGGAAAACCAAAAAGTTAATTTTTTTTCAATGGAACACCCTATATATGAATTTATTTTTCGATTCCTCGTAAAATTCTAAGCATATTTTATGTATGATGTTATACCTCTAGAGTTAGTAGTTTCACAGCTATAAACAGTTGAAAATCGGTATTTTGGCTACTTTTCACCTTGGTAGCAAGGAGATCGTAAGAGATGGAGTAAAATGAATTTCACATTCCTATCTTAGCTTTTCAAGAGCTATCTGATGATGCTTCCTATATAGATATTGATGGAAATGCTCAACAGACCGTACTATTGCCAAAAGCTCTTTTCGGGTTACACAGTAGTTACGTTCAGGTTTCGAAAGTGTTCGACTGTAGTATTCGATAACCCGTTCTTCTCCTGCTTGTACTTGAGATAAAACTGCTCCGATGCCGGTGTTGCTGGCGTCTGTGTCCAATACAAATTTACCCTTTTGTTCCGGATATCCCAATATTGGACTAGAACATAGAGCCGCTTTTAATTTCCTGAACGCAGAATCACAGTTATGATCCCAGTTATAATTTGCTCGTTCTTCAGTGAGCTTATGTAAAGGTGCAGCTATATTTGCAAAGCCTTCGACAAATCTTCTATAATAAGTACATAAACCTAGGAAGCTCCGCAGTTCGTGTTTGTCGCGAGGACGAGGCCAGTCTTTGATTGCTGTTATCTTTCGTTGATCAGTTTGAATTCCCTCTGATGACACGACGTGTCCGAGAAATTCAATTTTTTGTTGGAAGAGAAAACATTTCTTTGGATTCAGTAAGAGCTGAGCATTCTTGATCCTAGTAAAAACTTCATGCAGGTTTTGTAGGTGCTCTTCGAAAGTTTTTCCCATGACCATTATATCATCAAGATAGACCAGGCATGTCTTCCAAGTGAGGCCTCGTAGAACAACTTCCATAAGACGCTCAAAAGTAGCGGGGGCATTGCATAGTCCGAAGGGCATAACTTTAAACTGATATAAACCACTTCCGGTAGAGAAGGCAGTCTTTTCCTTATCCTGTTCGTCAATGCCTACTTGCCAGTATCCGCTCTTTAGATCGAGTGTTGAGAACCAATGAGAACCTGCTAGTGTCGTCAACGTGTCGTCAATTCTGGGAAGTGGATAGCTGTCCTTCTTGGTGACGTCATTGAGCCTTCTATAGTCCACGCAGAATCTGGTAGTCCCATCCTTCTTGATGACTAAGACAACAGGAGATGACCATGGACTTGATGACTCTTCAATAATTCCATCTTCAAGCATTTTATCCACTAATGTGGTAACCTCTTGCTGCTTCGTCACTGGTAACCTCCGAGGATGCTGCCGTATGGGGTGAGCACTCCCAGTGTCGATTTTATGTTTTATGATGTTCGTTCTTCCAGTATTGCCATTTTTCTTTTCAAAGGCTGTACTCTGCTCTTTGATAAATTGTGTAGCTCTGTTCAGTTCGTCGGAAGACAGATGTTGCCACGACTTCTGGAAATGTTCTAGGACTTCCTTAGGTGATGTTGAGGGTGTTACTTCTGACTGCGTTTCGCAACTGGTTACCCACTGCACCGGCTCGCAAGTGGCTATTACATCTCCTTTATTGATTTTGATGGAATTGGATGAAATATTTGCTATCCTTATCGGTATTTCGCCGTCGATTTTGACTAGTGCTTTGCCTACGAGGTGTTTGCAAGGCAAATCGTGGTGTTGGATAAGTCCGATGCAGCCTCCAAAAACCTTCTCCAATTTCCCAAAAATTATCTGCTCGGTATTTCCGCTTATTCTGACAGTACATGACGCCACTACTTTAGTCGGTGTGCCATCGTCTGTTTTGTTAAGGATGAACTCTTCGGTGCCAAACTTCAGAAGATTAAGCTTGTTGTCAAAAGAGAATCCATGTTGACCGATGAGATCCATCCCCAAAATAAATTCGTCCTCGATGTCGGCGACTAACACTGTGTGGTGTAGTTTAATTCGTCCCAGTTGAAGTTCGATATCCATTTCCCCAAGTACTTCAGCTGTCTCACCGGTAACTGTACGTAAAACTACATTCTTTGATATGGGTAGAACTTCTACTCTATTCACTCTGTTGGACCTTATCAAAGATACCGCCGCACCAGTGTCAACAGTAATTGTTATGGCTCTTCCGTTGATCTTTCCTGTAATTGTTAAACTGTCGGCGGCTTTTCCTAGGCTTTTTATGGAGACGATCCTGGGGGCTTTATCTTCTTTAGCCAACACCCGCCCCGCAATGTTGACTAATTGAAGTTTTCCTGATTTAACTTGGGGGCCCTAGCGTCTCTGGATGGAGATCTAGATCGTAGTTGTACTCGGCAGTCTCTTTTGAAATGCCCAGTCCTGCCACATCTATAGCACTGATTTGATGTATTTCAGTTACGTGGCCTATCTTCCATTGGCTCCCGGAATCTCGCCGTGGCCTGAAGAACTTCCGTTAATTTTTTCAAAATTTCACCCATCTCATTTAAGTCACAACTGTTTGTCGGCTTTTCTTCCTGGATGGATACGGCCCTGATTTTTGGCTTGGAGATGTTACAGGCTGCCTCGATTTCTAGGGCTCGACCCAAAGCTTCGCTACTGTTATCAAATTTGGCTAGGCGTAGCATTTTCTGAGTTTCTGGATCTCTAATACCGTCCACGAAATATTGGGCAGCAAGTTCCTCTTGAAATTCCTCTGTCGCTCCCGGGTAGGCCAATTGAATGAGACGTCTAATGTCGGCCTCAAATTCTTGCAGGTTTTCACCAGGCTTTTGATGTCGGGACTTAACTTGTACCTGATACAGTTGTCTTCTATGTTGGTCTCCAAATCGTCTCTCCAGGGCTGCTGTAAGTATGTCATATTTCCCTTGTTGGCTGATGGGAATGGTCTGCAGTAGTTCTAGGGCAGACCCACGAAGCGCTACCACCAGTGATGTAGCCATTTCTTCGTTATTCCAACCGTTGGCAACAGCAGCGGCTTCAAACTGCCTTCTGTACATTGTCCAGGAGGTTTGACCGTCATACGTTGGAGGTTTGATGTTATGCCCTGTGGCGAATACCCTCTCGGTGGGTCCTTGATTTTTTAGTCTGCTAAATTCTGCTTGTAGATTCCTCATTTCTTGCTGTACGTCTCCTACTTCTTTTTGAATATTGTTTACTTCTTTTTCAAATTTCTCATTTTGTCCGTCCAATATTTTCTGTAATTTTCCTTGCTCGCCTACAATTACATCCAGCATCCATTTCTGCGGCTGTTCCTGTTCTGCTTGCCTTCTACCTTCAGCCTCTTCCCGTTCCGCTTACCTTTTATCTTCCTGGTCTTTTAAGATTTTCTGAAGCCTGTCCTGTTTTATTTGCCTTTTATCTTCTTGATCTTGCAAAATTTTCTGAAGCCGGTCCTGTTCTGCTTGTCTTTTATGTTCATCTTCTTCCCGATCCGCTTGCCTCTCAGCATTTAAATTTTCCATGAAATCGGCCAACATTTTATTAATTTGCTCCATTTCTGCCGTTTGTTGCCTTGTATTGACCATAGAATGTTATAAACTTTTACCAGAATCCACCAATCAAACGGCCTCGTTGACGTACTTGTACCTCTTCTTTCCTCGAAAAATACTTCGCAAGTCCGGTCCCTTCACAATCCGACTTCTGACACCAAATGTTACGTTTTTCCCGTGGGTTCTTAACAGAATTACAACTTTGCTTATTTTCAACTAATACTCTCTTTATTCACTACCACTGTATACAATTTAACACTCTATACTACTCTTAACTTTACCACTAATATCTATTCAACACTCAATGATTAACTGAACTGAACTGACTAACCTTCGCCTTAGGTCTGCTTATATATAATCTCAAATCTATCACGAATATTCGGGAAGTATTCCGAAGCCACTCTATATGATCTCGACGAGTCCATCGAGACAATTCTAGCGATCCTGAAACTTCGCGACCGGCCGGGCGATGAGTCATACAGACAGGGAAGCGAGCGGCACGGCGGCGGCTAGTTTTATAGGGTAGCACAAAAACGTTCGGACGGTTGTTAGTCGTGACAATATTATTAAACGTGCTAAAAAATTATAATGGATATTATGCTATTTCAATTTTCGAATTACGTCACTGTCACTTCTCCATGGGGTGGATACTGGTCCTAGCCACTTCGTTATTACAGGTAGCCCAAACACTGGTGTTAACCCGATGCGGAATTAACACTAATCTGCATACTGGCTATAGCATTAAACCGAGCATTAAACATTCAGCCGTTTCCACAGAAAATTTAGATGGAGCCAATATAGAAGTCATAACAAAAGCTGCTGGCTGGTCTGAGAGATCCACTGTTTTCTGTTCATTCTACAAGAGACCTTCACAGGATATTTTCGCAAAGGCGGATTTTAAGGGGGTTGGTATTACTATAGACTAGTGTTTCATAATGCTAAAATAAGAACCCGTAGTTAACCATATATTTGCCGTTATGTTTTGTTTATATGTTTATTTCCATATTAAAAAATCGTAAATTAAGGGTTTTTTTAAATGAATAACCAAAGTATTTTTGGAGGAGTTATACTAAATTTGTTTTTATTAGAAGCTTTCTGGAAGATTGGCCATAATACTTTAAGTATCTACAAGGTGTTTTTGTCATATGAGACGAGACTGCGAGATATAATTATAAGATCAATCGACTTACCTGTAAGGAAGGTTGATCGTAATTATATGAGCAGTCTCGTCGAAATATTACAAAATCCTCTCCCTTCTTCTAAATTCAGATTTAAAATCCCACCCTATGTATGATGGGCCAATCTTATTAAGTATACTTTCAATCACTGAGGATAGAGATGGGAGCGGCGTAAGACGCCACACATTAGGGCTAGTTGTTTTCTTTTTCAGCACTTTTAACGTCGTACCGTATCGTGCAGAAAGCTACAACTACAGGGTGTTTTTGTAATATTTGGAGACGAGACTGCTCATATAATTACGATCAACCTTCCTTACAGGTAAGTCGATTGATCTTCTAAATAAATGGGTTTGTATCATTATGAAGACGAATTAAGCCGCCTACAAGCGGCTACCATTATTTCCTCAGGTGCTCGCTTAAACTTAGAAAAAAGTTAAAAGCGGCTCTATCATAGTGACACGACAAAATATAGTTAAAAAAATTATCTACACCCGTTAGATAAGAAGTTCTTATTCCAATCAATTTGCGTGAGATAAGGCTCGATCAAATTAAGTTTGTATGATAAAGTGTAACAAATGCTTTTACTGTACCTCCGTCTCTTTTTGCTGCATTAAAGCTGTATATGTTTATCTCAAAAATCTTAAGCAAAAGCATTTGCTTCTGTTTTATTCATGAAAAGAGCATTAAGTATATAACAAAATCTATTTAAACTAATAACAAATAATTAGTTTAATTTACACTTTAATTATTTGTTATAAATATTATTTATACCACAATCTTTGCAATATTTGAAATAAAATCCTGCATCGAATTAGTTCGCCTGGTCCTTTGTATAACATCCAAATTCCGATAAATATTTCCTAAAATTTTCATTGGTGTCTTTTTATTTTGGGCTGAATTTTCGATATAACCCTGAGCGACTGTTAAAACGCCAACCACCATGACCTTTTACTGTTAACAAATCTGCACTCGAATCGGTCATCATTGACCTGGAGGACCGCCTGAAACAGTGCCCAGTGTACCCTTCAGGCTTCAGGGTATTTTAATTTCAGATATAAAACAATTTTCATCAGCGGACATGCAAAAGTACTGATGCCCACGGGATGTCTGATACTACGCCTATAAAGCTGAAGGCTTACGAGCTTTAGACAAACTACTGAAACATGATAATATCTTCTCATTTTCCAAATTGCGAATAGTTGTTTCTGTACACCATCCTAATCCTAACCAATAATATAAATGCGAATGTGAGTGTTTGATATGCTTTCACACGTAAACTACTCAACCGATTATCATGTAATTTTGTACAGATATTTTCAATAGTACAGTAAAGGACATAGGACACTTTTAGCTTTTACCCGCGGCTTCGCTCGCGTTGATTTTTGCGGTTAGTTTTAATCCTATTTTCCATGCGTAAACTACTCAACCGATCATCATGAAATTTTGTACAGATATTTTCAAAAGTATAGTAAAGGAAATAGGACACTTTTAGTTTTTACCTGCGGCTTCGCTCGCGTTGATTTTTACGGTTAGTTTTAATCCTATTTTCCACGCGTAAACTACTTAACCGATCATCATGAAATTTTTTACAGATATTTTCAAGAGTATAGTAAAGGACATAGGACAGTTTTTACCCGCGGCTTCGCTCGCGTTGATGTACTTAAATAACTGTCAACGATCATTAAAAAGTAAGATGCCATGAAATTTTATACAGATATTTTCAAGAGTATAGTAAAGGACATAGGACACTCTTGGCTTTTACCCGCGGCTTCGCTCGCCTTGATTTTTACGGCTAGTTTTAATCCCATTTTCCACGCGTAAACTACTCAACCGATCATTATGAAATTTTGTGTTTCAAGAGTATAAGTAAAGGTCATATGATATTTTTAGTTTTTCCCGCGGCTTCGCTCGCGTTGATTTTTACGGTTAGTTTTAATCCTAGTTTCCACGCGTAAATTACTCAACCGACCATTATGAATTTTTTTTACAGATATTTAAAGAGTATAGTAAAGGACATAGGACCGTTTTTACCCGCGGCTTCGCTCGCGTGGATGTGCTAGAATAACTGTCAGAGATCATTAAGAGTAAGATATCATGAAATTTTGCACATATATTTTCAAGAGTATGTTGTGGACAATGTATAGGGGGTTTTGTTACTATAGAAATGTAATGTTGTGATTGATCATTAGGTGTCAAAACGTTGTTGGCGTTTGAAAGTGTTGTTCGTGTTACAATGCCGAAAAATTGTGGAGGTTTCGAAAGTTGTTGCCGCAAATGTTTAAAACTGTTAGACAAGTGCAAGAGGTGTAGTTGTAGCATTGGTAAGCACTCCTAATTATAACCCAAACTAATATTGTAAGTGCGAATGTGAGTTTGTTTTTTTTATTGTTACGCTTTCACGCGTAAACTGCTCAATCGATCCTCATGAAATTTTGTACAGATATTTTAAGAGTATAGTAAGGGATATAGGACACTTTTATATATATAAAAAATTGTTTATGAAGGGCAAAAGATTGATGCTGGCATATATGATCGTCCGATCAAAAGTTTGAGAAATTTTAATAGAATTTAAGGTTATCTGGCGTTCTATTTGAATGACATTTAATGCCATCTGGCGTTCCAATAAGTAAATATCGGCGGTCCGCTCACTATTCAATTATGTATAGCATCAGCTGTTTCGGTTGTACTTTTAAAAAAATTAACTTAATAAATGAGAGCTCAATCAACAAAAATCAATTCAAATAAAAAAATTAATGATTTTTACTGTTAGTTTTAATCCTATTTTCTCTTTATTTATTTCCGTTTTTCTGTCACCTTTCAGCAATCGTTTATATGTTGCTATTTTTGAGGTTAGGTGTCTACATCTGTTTATTTTCTTAATTCTTACTCTTTTTTTTCCGGTTTTTCAACGCAGGCGAAGCCGCGGGTAAAAGCTAGTTTATCATATTTGGCAAGGCCATCTCGTATTTTCCCTTGGTTTTTTTCCGGAAATAGCTTTTAAAGCTTATTGCTCAATATCAGACGGCAAATTTCCAGAATCATCATGATAAATTTTAAATTATAATTACCGTTTAATTTTACTTTTTAAGGATGTAGATAAAGATGCTCACAATACACGTGTGATGCCGCTCTATTAGCACGCGTGCGAAATATGCAGAACGAGTTCGTAGAACGAGCTCTTCTTCTTAGTCCATTACATCATACATGATGTGTGGTGGTTGTTGTGAATTTCTGTCATTATCCAGTCTGTCCAGGACGTGACCAATAATTTGTTGCCATCGTTGCCTGCTGTTAGCCTCTCTTGTTGCTGTCTCTAAATTTAGGCCAGTTAAACTGCGAACGGTGTCTGTCCATCTCGTTGGTGATCGGCCTCGTCGTCTTTTACCAAATGGCATTCCCTGTACAATGAGGCGCTCCACATTATCGTGTCGAATTATGTCGCCGAAGAACCTTAGAGCCCGCGCTGAAGTTTGGCTCGACAAACGGTGCTCTATTCCGACTTGTTTTAATATAGATGCGTTTGTTCTTCGGGCAGTCCATGGGATTCTTAACATTCTGCGCCAACACCACATTTCGAACGCATCGATTCTCCGTCGATCAGCGGCCCTGATCACCCACGTTTTCGAAGCATACCAAAAAACTGAGAATACCAGTGATTTTACTAGAGCTTTTTTTGTTTGGATCGAGATGTTGCGATCTTTCCATACTCTGGTGAGTTGGCTCATAGCTGTTTTGCCAAGTTGAATGCGTCTACGAATTTCAGGTTCACAATCACCATTTGATGTTATTATTGACCCTAGATACACGATCTTTCCGACGACATCGCAATTTGCCACCTTGTGTGGTTGTGGAGCACCTTCTTGTTCTCGGTTGATAATCATGATCTTCGTTTTTTTGTAGTTTATTTGCAACCCATATCTTAAGCTCACAGATTCGAGTCTTTCGAGGAACATCGTCACTTCCTTCTCATTACTGGCAACCAAAAGGGTGTCATCTGCATATCTTAAATTTGAAATTTTTTGACCGCCCACAACAAAACCGCCGTCCCAGCCTTCCAGCACTTTTCTCATTAAGTGTTCCGAATATAGGTTAAACAGCAACGGAGATAATACGCAGCCCTGTCTAACTCCTTTCTTAACCAAGGCTTCTCCAGAGAGAGAGTTGTCTATCTTTATGACTGCCTTACTGTTTGCATATAAATTCTGAATGAGCATTACGAGATGAGATGACACACCCATGTCCAAAAGAATATCCCACATCCTTGTCCATATCACATTATCGAATGCTTTTGTAAAGTCCACAAAGCAGAGGTAAAGGGGGCTATAGTGTTCTCTAGCTTTTTCGATCAAAATACGTACATTAAGAATCTGTTCCCTTGTACCCCTGCCCTTCATAAAACCTGCCTGCTCCGGGCTAATTTGAAATGTTGTAAAACGTTGCAATCTTGAATGGATAATATGGAGCATGATTTTACTGGCATGGGAGATTAGAGCGATGAATCGATAATTATCGCAATCATGTTTGTTGCCTTTGTGAAGAGGTATAATCACAGAAGTGGACCAGTCACAGGGCCATTGACCTGTTTCCCATATCATTTGACAGAGATTTTGTAACCTTGGTAGGCAGTGTTCATCCAGATGTTTCCATATTTCAGCAGCAATGCCGTCAAAACCGACTGCTTTGTTGTTACTTAGGTTACGCACAGCTTCTTTAACCTCGCACAACAATATGGCTGGCTCCATTGTACTGCTCGTGATAGTCGTAGAAGCAGTGTCGTCATAATACAGGCTCTGACAATACTCTCTCCATATTTCAAGGACTTGATCTAATTCCGTCTTCAGTACGCCATTCTTATCTGTTATAGCATAAGATTTTGGTTTGAAGCTTCGGGTTATTGTTTTAATTTTATAAAAGAGATATCTACTCTGGTTAGTATTCGAGTGCGATTCTATTTCCTGACAGATGTTGTTATAATATACATCTTTGTCTTTGCGACATCCTCTCTGTATAAGTCCACAGAGCTTATTATATCTTGTTTGTTCCTCAATGCTATTTATATCATCCTTTTTCATTTCTCTCCTAGCGAGACAGAGGTCCAGGGTTTCATCAGATATACATGGCTGTTTTTTACGAGTAGTGAATCTTGGTGTCAGTTCACGTACAGTGTCTGAGACAGCGGTTTTAAGCTTAGGCCAAAATGTCTCAACGGTTTCATTTTGTTGAGTTTCCTGCTGCAATCTTGTCTATAAAGTTTGACCTATGGTATCATCCTGGAGAAGGTTACGTGTTAGTTCTACATTTGGTTTTGCGCGTTTACAGACTTTGAATTTAATTTTACATTCAGACACAAGGAGCTGGTGATCACTTCCGCAGTCAGCAGAGGGTAGAGTTTTTGTATTCATGACAGAGGACTTCCACCGCGTATTAATCAATATGTAATCAATTTGATTTTTAGTTTTTCCATCCGGTGAGCGCCACATATAGAGTCTGCGTTTGTGCTGTTCATAGGTTGTGTTGCATATGCTGAAGTTGTTTTCAATGCAAAATTGTATCAGCCTTTCACCTCGTTCATTGCGCATACCCAACCCGTGACGGCCAACCACTAAGCGAAGGTGTAAATCATTTGTGGTATCTCCAACCTTTGCGTTGAAGTCCCCTATTATCATACTAAGCTCTTTGCCTGGCACCCTTTTCACATGCGTTTCCAGGGTACGATAAAAACTGTCGATTTCCTCATCAGTAGCTGCAGTCGTAGGCGCATAAACTAGGAGGATGTTTAATCGACAGGGAGTGCTATTTATCTTGATGCTCATAATTCTCTCGTTTATGGCCTCATATTCCATTACTGCTGGACTTAGCTTATTTGAAACGACAAGGGCAATTCCTTCAGAGCATTTATTTTCATGACCTGAAAAGTAAACTGAATAGTTTGTTGATTTGTAATGACCATTTCCATGCCAATGAGTTTCAGTTAATCCAAAAATATCAATATTACATCGACGCAGTTCATTTTCGACGATGCAGAGCTTTCCTGTTTGTCTCATACCTCTAACATTCCAAGTAGCAATTCGGTGTCTTTTTCGCAACTGTATACATTTAGCCCCTCCAGTAGCATAGTTTCCATGAGATGCCTGGTGGTCTACAAGCTCACGGCCAGTCGCACACTTCTCACCATCCGCCCTGGACGCGGAAAAGCGCCGGTTGTCGGCCGGGTAACGTAACATACCATCATCCGAGGCACTTGTTACGTTTGACAGTCATTTCACAAAAACGTTCTTGGTAAAAAAAAATATATATATTTCTTGTGTGTGGGGTGGCTTACCATTGCCTTCCCCAAATATGAGTTTTTCATCAGGGATTTACTCCTGATTCAGGTGATGCTATTATGGTTATACCGCCAATACTCGGTCGCCAGAGCCTCGTTAGTTATCTAGCAGGGTGTACCGACGTGCAGGTGAGGTTGGCAGTTGAGTGCCTTATTTGATGTTATGATGTATGGCACCCCTTACACCCCGAGCTGGGTAATGACATTAATATATTTTTTTTCAGTTCCTATACTTTAATTTAATTGATTTATTAGACATTTACTACCAGTATCATAATGAAGTGTATTACGATACTGTCGTTTTACTACTAAACTGGGTTTTAACCAATCAAAATTCAACATCACTGATGTTCGGTCAATATCAAAGACCGCTATGATCATAACAGATTGAAAATTTGTCAAGTTTGACGGTTTATGACAATTTGCTAAGTAAATTTAAAAAATTAAGGATAATTTTTCATTCACTCGTAGAAAAAATAGTGTATGCAACTCATATATTTAATGGCAATTAATACCCTCCCATTTGTTACCACACTCGCCTACTGCTCGTATCGTAACTCTCATGTTCGTGCCTTAATAGCCATCATTAAATGCGCATTGCATAATATACTGTTATATCTTACTTGTATCCTAAATAACTATTACGTACGTGAATGTACGATCTCCACTTGGTGTTGCTTTTGGTAAAATGTCGCAATACAATAATTGTAAGCAGCTCCTTCAATTTTTGGGGCGTCGTTGGCATGTATTAATAAAATTTTACTTTTTCTTTTGAAAGCATTCCTGACAATAATTGATACACCCCTTTCCCTAGCCTGTATTTTTTCCATATATTCTAAAACCAGAGTTTTCCTTTTTTTTTTCTTTTTGCCTGCTTCATAGTACCATTGCCAAAGCACAAACATCGTCGTTATCGCTTGAAGAACTTATATCTAGCGAATGTGTTTCACGCAATTTATCTCAATATTTATATGATAGTTCATGGGTGTAGCCAGGATTTGCTTCAGGGAAGGGCAGGATAGGGTTACGAGGCCCTCCGAAGACCTACCTGCTGATGGCGGAAAATTTTTGTGTTGCCACGCCCATTTTTCACTTAAAACTCGTTAAAATCGTAAAAAAAAAACGAAAAGGTCGTGGGGCCTTTTGTGACCAATTTATGGGGCCCACCTAAAAAAATTGTGACGGTAACGGACAAAGGGCGGACCGGACAACTGACCTTGCTAAAAATCGCTTCTCGTAATTCCCCGAAAAACGAAATCCCAGCCAGCGACGCCGTGCCGCGCCCGCGCCAATAAGAATCTCACTGAAGGCCAAGGCCGTGTCGTATCGACTTGAAACTTGAAACACGGTTTAACAGAGTCGTCGTCCCGCGGTGGTTCAATATAATTTTTTAAATTTTAGATATTTTAATTTTTGTATATTTTTATTTTTTCTTTGAGCCAGGAGGGGGGGGGGGGGGGACTAGCGGTGTATGCGCGAAGATGTTGATTGACACGGTTCTTGAATAGTTGTAGGTTGTAATTAGGGAGTGAGTTCCACAGTGATTCAGTGAGCCAGACAAAGGAGTCCTTGTAAAGCGACGTCATAAATAAAACACTTAAAAAAAAATAGATAGGCATCTCTGTATAACGAGTCGAATCGTTGTAACACTCAGCGCCATCTGGTGGGTTTAGGAATGAACTAAGTAAGAATGGCGGGACGTTTGAAACGATTACATTAGCATAAATTTATTCTAATTGTTCGATATGATCCAAATTTTGACAAACGCATGTCTGACAAAATGAAGACCACATCGAGCAAAGAGATTTCTCACTCTTTGCTCGATGTGGTCTTCATTTTGCCAGACATGCTTCTGTCAAAATTTAGAGCATATCGAACAATTGCTGATCAAAGCATTTTTTGCATTAAGGATTAATTTGTAATAAAAAACGTTTCATTGTGGATATTTTTTTAAATATTCAAATTCAAACTATGCTTAATGGTCTAAATATTTCTATTATTGATAAAGCAAGCAAAAAAAGAAAAATATAGCAGATTCATGGTTCATTCATGGCATATGAAAGGACAACAAATATATAATCACATGCACAACTTAACAATATTAATACAATATAAATTCAATAGTGTAGGAGACATCTTCAATTTTTTAAACTTTTTTCCTCAAACTGGTGCAACTGAAGTTCAGTTTTTGGCCGTTTTTCGCAGCTGACTGGCTATTTTGTGAAAAGATCTTGCCTTGGAGTTAACTCTGATGCTCTATGTATTTTTATGTATGACAACAAACTGGTACGCTTTCCTAAACCTGAAAGGGAAAAAAATGTGAGATTCTCTTAGTATAGAAATATGTATTTTGGAGGTCAATATACAGGGTAAGCCAACCAAGAATATTTAATTAAATTGAAGGCTTTTGTATTTCGTGCAAAATCTTTTTAATTAGCAATGCAGAGCGCTTACGGCCTTAGGTCATCATCAGTGCTTCTTTGTCAGAAACTATAGCACAGTCGAGTCGAAAAAATCTAAAAATCTTGGACCACGCATTTGTTAAACATTGAAATTAAAATTAAAATTAAATGACTCGTAAAGGTTCAAGTCGCTAAAGATGCAGCCGCACATACTCCTCATAAATTCGAAAAATGAGCTATAACAGTCGCCTCTTTCTGTGTAATTTGTGGTGTACTTTTAATTTCAATATTTAACCTATGTGGGGTCCAAGATTTTTTGATTGTTTCGACTCGACTGTGCTAGTTCCTGACAAAGAAGCACTGATGATGGCCTAAGGCCGAAAGCGCTCTGCATTGATAATTGAAAAGATTTTGCACGAAATACAAAAGTCTTCAATTTAATTATTTCTACGTGCACACAGCCTTATATAAACCAAGAATATGTCACTGAATTAATCATACATATTTGTTAGCAAATGCTTCATATGCTACAAAGTGTCACACTATACCTTTTCATTCAACAACAGTACTCACTCTAATGCCTTTGATAAACTTAACCGTAATAATTTAAAGCTTCTTTTCCGATGTGTGAGTTGAAGTTTAAAAAAATTTATACTTTTTTATTCATAGTTCAAAACCCCTAGGCCGATTTTCTTACACTTGGCAAGTTTGTCATAACAAAAGATATCTTTTGATGCAAGCAGATTTTCCGTAATTATTTTGGTGGCATCACAAAGGGCAACTTATTTGGAAAAAGTAAAAAATATGGTACACACCACTGTTTTTTTATAAGTTTCAGTTTTTTTTTAGATTAAGCATTTTAAATTACATCTTTCTCTTATACATTTTTTCTCTATCTTGCTTACTTTTCAAGAAATATAAAAAAAATAAGTTAATTCAGTCGATAAATTTAAACAACAAATGAAGAGAACAGTGTTTTTATTAAAATAATTTACATTAAATGTGTTGTACCTACTTACTTGAGATTTTAGCTGGTGTACACACTTTATAAGAGCTCTCTTAACAGGTGTCGAAGGCTGGAGTTATGGAGGCTTCACAGATGCTGAAGTAGGTGGCACCTCAATTGTGTACTCAGGCCGAGGCTGAGGCATATCTGGGACAATTTTTTCATGTTCCACCTTGTCGCATGGAGAATCTAGAAACAAATATTGAAACTTTAAATGCTTGAATTTTCTCCAATGTTCTTTCATATGAACAAACAAAATAATACAGTTAACATACATTTCCCGAGAGGTTCATCCAGATACAAAGTTGGAATTCCATCTTGTTTTAGGGTGAATTTGTTCCGAGTTCCTATGAAGCGAGCTAAGGTTGCAAAGTGAATGTCGCAGGTGCGATAAGACTTGCGAACCCTTAGACAGGCTTCATCTTCAAATCTTCCCTCCCAATTTTTTCTATCCAAAGGCTGTAGAGCTAAGAAAATAAGAAATTATTGTTAATAACAGATTTATTGATATATATGATCAGTATTTCTCAGACTATTTAATGAGTACCCAAACTTTCTGTTAAATAACAACAAAATATTTTGGCAACTTATAAAGACAAAGTATAAGGATAAAGTTATATAAATTGTACTTAGGTGTGTGTCATGTTTATCGTACTTTTGGCACTTGTCAGGCATTTAAAAAAATAACTTTTTCCATAAAAGTACTAATACTCTGTCGAAAATTGTTAACTCTTTGGAGCAAAGGGACTCTAAATGATTTTTCACTTACCAATGGATCTTTCGGAAAAATATGCATTTGAGCATCTTTGTTATAGTTTTTCCAACTTGGTACCCAAGGGTTAAACACCATTTCGCTAATTATTTAGAAACATAAACAAGGACCAACACAAACAACAAAGCAAACGCTGAAATACAATTGGCGGCCGTCCGTCTTCGTAGCTGTCATTTCAATCCGTATGACAGGTACGAGTCTGCGTACTGCAGTGCAGCGTATCTCAGCGACGCCTGGCGGGTTTAGGAAACTACTACTTGTTTAGGATCATATCATCCGACGTTTTCATTGCAGTTACCAGAGTGTGAGCTGTGAGCGACGTCCTGTTCTAGGTGTTTCCAGTTCTACGACGAACGGGTGCGTTCTTGCCGTCTGTCGCGACTGTCTGACAGGCATAATAATAATTTAATATGATCAGTAATGACTGAGTTATCGAGGTGAATCTATACTAAGTATTATTACCGATTAATTGTGTAAAGCTCTTTTTTGCTATTATAAAGTCCAAGCTGCATCTAGCTGTATTGATATTAATAACATATTTTGTGTATTAGAATAAAATACAGCAGCTAAATTGTTCTCTGCAATTTAATTGAAAAGTATTGAAAAGAGTTCGAATAGGTTTTCAAGCGATTCATATCGGGCGATGATTATGTTTGATAGTCCCACCCGAGCACCATCTCAATAATCCTACACAGGGTGTACTACATAAAATTATGTTCACTTCACGCTTTTTGGCCTTTATTCTGCATTGTAATTTAAACTATGCCTATTTGGTGCTTGTAAACACCTGCGCTTACTGTCAGGAAATGCAAGATTTATTTTACCTTTCGTTTAGCGGTCTTTTTTATTTGCAGTATTCGTATGGCAATTCAATAATGAAAGGATTAAACCAATAATTATTGCAGTCTGCGTGTTTTAAGATACTGATATGAAGTTTCATACCAGCATGCCTACTCAGTGTTTTACAAGTTTAGGTTCGAAGTCTAGGTCATGTGGTCTTGTATCTAAGTTAATATGGGACAATACAGACATAGCAACTGTAAATTTTACGCTACGACATTGTATTTTATAATATGCATAAGACCCAATTTCATATTAGAATATGTATGTCAAATTTGTTAGTTTTCTTATAACAGGCTTCCCACACATATACATAAGTGTGTGTAGGGGATGGTGTTCTACAATGGAACAGATATTATATTGCATAAAAAGGGGTCATTCATGGTATCAAAACAATTTTAGGAGAGAGAATCTAAGGGTTGATGTGTTGACCATATTTTGTGTAGTGTGAATATAGTTATAGTTAATTAATAGTTAATTTTGAATTTGACAGTTTAGACTTTCACATATTGTCACGAAAGGTTTTTTCGGCGACGCCACGCCTTGGTTAGCGTGCAGGAATATAGCTCAGATTCACACTTTTTACTATTTTAAAAATTCTACTTAGAAAATTATCTTTCTCAGATCATTGATAAATTTATCACACATTCGACTTTTACTACTGCGGATATGAAACCCCCAAACTTCGCGACCATGTGATCGAGCCAAGCTTAGGTTAGGGTGAGGAGAAAAGGATAGATTAGAACCTGAAAGCGCCCATGTGGACAGCCCAGGAGCTGGTTTTAGGTGAGACAAAAGTCTGACGAACTGAAGGTTCGCTAGTGTATTTATATTATAAAATCTGCTGAGCGTTGCATGTTTAAAGTTGATACTCGCTCGCTTTGCCTGCTCGCGTTGTTTATAGTTTGCCTTTAATGTTTATATAATAATTTCCAAATTCAAGTTCAAACTTAGGACAGGGTGATATTTATTTAGTAGTTTATGCATTTTAGTAATTCACCTATAATTTTTTAATAGCACGATTTTAACATGTTTTAGAAAGTTTTGGAAAATAGATATCTCGTACACAGACTTGCTAACTTAAAAATATATTTTAACGTTTAACGCATATTTAATGAAGAAACGAGTTAGACATTCCTTTGGTTCTTCTTACTGAATAATGCTTCGATGAGATTAACATGATGTTTTTTATGAACTAGGCTTATGTCTTCTTTGGGTGAGTAGATAAATGAATTGTCACATTTTGTATTTTTTCAAAGCAAAGATACTTCAAAACCATTGTCAACTTTTTCAAAACTTTCCCACCATAATATTAAACGGTTTAAGTTCATAAACCTGAAATAAAACATATTTATTAATAGTGAGTTGTCGCTTTAGCTCTGGAAAATTATCGTTTTCGATTAAATCTTCCGTGTCATTTACATATTCGCTGGATTCCCTTTCGTCCGACTCGTCACTAGAAGGTTCGAATGGATAACAAATATGTTTCTTCGAGCGTATGAAAACACGAAATTTTGTCACTCAACAGACGATGATAGAACTTATTTAATTGGTAGTTGAAGCTTATTTATTGTTTCCAAGAAAAGAACACGAGTTTTAATCTAAATATATACAATTAATGGAACACAGTAAAACTGCAGATTCTTTGGGTAAAAATATTGAGATTTGCCCAAACTTAGCTTAGTTTAAAAGTTGATAAAAACCGATAAAATTTAATTTTCGGTTTTCCGAGTTAACTTATTTTTGAACCAATATTTTTGCATACATTTTTGTGATCGGATTTTTTTTTTGAGGAGAGGAATTTGAATGTTTTGATAATTTTAAGGTATATTGTAGAGGGCGCTCTTTGCGGCACTCTGATTACATAAAAACTAATGTAACTTTTTTCTGTCCTAGTGTATTTACGTTTTTATTAAAAATATCACTTTTCTCATCATATTTACGTAAAAAAAGGTATACCTTGTAAATGTCGCTCCCAGCAACTCTTTTCGAGATTTTTGCATTTCCAATTTCCAATGCATTCGTTTAGATTTTGGTTTGGATGAACAGTTTTTTAAAGTAGACTTTAATGATAAAAACAACTGCAATGAAAGCGCTTTGAAACTTCATTATGTCAAACTTTCTTGGGATTTGTCAAAATTGTTAGTGTTTTTAAAGAGTTTTTGAAGACACTGTTAGCAAAAGTTAAGTTAAAAAAACCACGGCATTGCTTGTTTTCTAACGAAGAAATGCGAGACATGGTATGCTTGTAACCATTGATTTAAATCGTAAATCTTGGCAAATTTAATAAAATGCCCCAAATTACTCTCTAGACAGCCAGATTGGTGGCTTTAGTGACCAAGGGAAAAAGTATACAATATGCTTCTAATACAGCTGAAGGTACACTCTAAAGAGTATTTTATAGTTATGAGCAAACGGAACGTGTGAGTCTTGGGGTTCCGGTCGTACAAGAAAAACATCCCGCATATATATTCACCAAATTTGTAATGTTGTAGTTAGTAAAAGCGAAAATAAATCACAGAAAATATGAACAGACCGTCCAGAAATTTGGCCAGTAATGTCCAATTTGCCCAAAGAATCGGCATAAAATATGTTGGAATTAGGATCTAATACATTCATATAAGGTATATATTGTGTAAAATCCATTAGCTACAAAACCATTAAGTGCAAAAATATTAAACAAGGTTGCGTTTTCACAAGCGTATTCTCGAAATAAAATTAGGTTTTGAGTTCCTGAAGCCTACCTAATACTAAATATTTACTTTTGCTTAAGGTCTCTCTTCTCCCTTTCCGGAGGACTACGAAAGTGTAGATGTAAATTGCTGTATTTTATAGATTTATTTTAGTATATGATGGCATCATTCTTATGCGTACCTTATGTTGAAATTTAATTCATATTTAATAAACCCTCTCCTAAAAATATTTCAACTCATTCTGGACAAAAAGGCGAATGTCAAATAATTTAAATTTAAATAGCAAAACTAAAATTTACTTTGATTAATGAATGGAGTATATGATCAGTTCCTGACCGTTACAATCCTAAAATAACTTTGTAACTAATCAAGAACCATCTGGTTGTGAAACAGAAAAAATATCGGAATTGAATTGTTCTTTGCAAGGGCTAATATAATTTTAGCGCTATAAGTGCTTGGTAACTTCGAACCAAGTGGACTAATATGT
>JAEQML010065039.1:0-21415 GCA_016904865.1 Pissodes strobi | reverse complement strand
CGAGACGCGTTGCGGCTCAGCCTTATTCATTATCCATAAAAATGTGCAAGTGTGAAGTTTTCACTTCAAAAATATAAATTTTTTCAACTTTAATCAATCGAGCCCAAATTTTAACTTTACGTTTATGACGTAAATAGAAAGTTTTTTTAACAAATTTCCTCATCTAAGAACGATTTTGCATATATTTTAACACATAATTTTTAAATTTTCCGCCATTTGTATTTGACAGATCTTATAAGGGTAGCTTATTTTTGGTTCGAAATTAAACAAATCATGCTGACATCAAAACGACTCAGAAAAAAATTCCCATATGTTGCATACTTTTTAGCGGGCACTGCATATAAGAAATAAATAATATTTCCGGAGGAACAAATTAGAGAACAACATTGTGCACTCATAGAAATAAATATCACAAGATATGCTGATAGCTAAATATTTATGATTTTATAGTTATATATCCTACTAAAATATTTAAAATAAAATAATTGCTTAAACATTAAGATCTCGAAATGATTACAGTTACGTCTTTTGGATCATAAAGAGAGATATTTTGACGCAATGAATTATTTTATAAAAACAAACTCAAAAACCAACACATGCAAAATATCCAAGCAAATTGCATGAAAGTATGTAATACTTGTCAATATTAATCTTAAACTTCCAGAAGCGCACAAAAGAAACATGTTTCTTTAAATGACTACTGCTCATGATTTATTTTGGAAGCTGCGCAATGTTAGAAAATACATCATATTGATATAAAATTTGATCTTGAATGAGTCTTATATTATCGCTGACGGTCATTACCGCAACGTGAACATATTATGCAATCCTAAAAAAGATTATTTTAGCAGCATATATGAATTTAGAGAAAATAATCATTTTATCCACACGTAATTTGAAAATGTTATAAGCATCCATAAGCCCTAATAAAACACTTATATATAGCATTGAATTGAAGTTGAATAGCCACGATTATAAATCACGGGCAATTATTGCTAAATAGCAGCGGATTTAATGGGAAAGTAGGATTCGATTCGGGTCATTTGAGAGTTGGCATTGATGTTTCGACGGCAGTAAAAGGTTGCAACATAGTTTCTTTAAAATGTACAGAATTCCTATTTAATCTATAAAAGCTGGGTGTCTGTAACTTATAATATATCCCCCTTTTACTAGGAAAGCAAAAAATAAGTCTTCACGCTAGATGGTAACTAATCTCGTTAAGGCATTGTCCATGTATATCACTGCAATAATTATAAATATGTATTTACCTATAGCCACAACGCCAACAAACGCAATGACCAGCTATCAGAAGATAGAAAAGACATTAGCCCTTATATTGAAAGTATTGCTTCTGAAAGTGAATTACTACCTTTCTACGTTACAAAAATGGGTATTTAATAGTAAATGATGAAAGGCATGCTCAAGTCAATAAAAGTGTAAATGTATCCGATTCCATCTGATATCGTTGAAAATCTAAATGAAATCGACGTAAATTTACTCAAGAAAATCCCTGAACTTGTAAGGCTATTTCATAAAAAAATTACATTAATAATTATTTTGCATACTTTTTGGTGGACACATATATAAGAAATAAATAATACTTCGAACAAGTAAACCAAAGTAAAACATTGCGCATTTACAGAAATACGTACGCATGATACTTTTAATTGCAAAAATTGTTAGTTAAGCTGAGTTAAACCAACACATACAAAATAGACAAACAATACAAAAAAATGTGTAATAATTGTAAATATTAATCATAAACTGTACATAATAGATAAAACACCTTAGAAATAATTTTCTAACAGTGACTTTAGTGACTGTTGCGCATGATTTAATTTCGAGGCTGCGCAATACCTGAGCATACGTGGAAACGAAAAAATCACAAATATTACCAACAATATTATTCGAATAGCGAGTTATATCGTAAAAAATTATGTGCCTCACCTTTATAAGCACACAACTGAAGTGAAACTTCTGAAAGATATATTAGGAATTAAGTTTTTGTTTTTATTTTGAAGCCCTATTTTTCTTAACTTTTGCCACCGGTTTCGACACATTTTTCCTTTTTTTTTCCTCTTTTTTTCAAATTTTTTTCGCCGAAACTCGCGTTTCTGTAACTTTTATTTTTTGTTTATTATTTTTTTTTTCTTTATTTCGTTTTATAGTACATATGTTAACTTTCCAAACAATTTTTTATTATCATTTTTTTTCTTATTTTGGTTTTATAATACTTTTATTAACTTTCCGAACACTTTGCTATGTTTTTTAAAAATTTTTCCCATTTTTTCAAAAATTTCTGCTTTTTTTCATAAGGCATTTTTTTTGTTCTCATTTTTGCCATCCCCGACCTCGTAGCTGAACTCCTTCGCCTTTTTTTCGCCGTTTCTCAAACCTCGTATTTTATTATTTGTTTTTAATTTCGTTTTATAATACTTTTATTAACTTTCCGAAAAACTTTTTAGGTTTTTTCAAAAAAATCAATTTTTTCGAACATTTTTGGGCATCCAGAGAGGTGGGTCTGATTTTCCGTTGCAGAGATATCGGCAAAAAACGGTGTTTTCCCCAAAATCCCCCCTTAAATTAGAACCCCGATGGTCAAACGTAGCCCCCAGGAGGCGCACCTACCATAAAAATTTCGACTTCGTAGCTCTTCCCGCTCTCCCAAAATTAATTATTTTAGTTTTTTCTTCTCCCCCCTCTCCTGACTGAACGGGTGGGGATGGAGGGGTACGGGGTCCAGTTTACGTCCACGATCCTTATTTTACCTCAGCTACATGTCCTGAAAATTTCAACCTTTTAGCTATACTGAAACATGCTTAATTAAAGAGGCCTTTCACTGTGATAAGCGTTTCATTTGTTTTGACATTACCCTCGCTAAAGAAGTTTCGCAATTTTAAATTGGCACTAAAATTGTCACAAGAGGATCTATTACCTGACATTTTCGACTAAGCTGTGCTTTAAAATTCCTAGCAGATGTTATCATAACTACCGGTTTTTTGGAACATGAAAATGGTTTTATTACATGAGATTCAGTAATCCATATTTTGCTTAAAGCACATTTAGCATGGATGCATACAATGAAAGTATCAGATTTTTGCAAGATTTTATGAACTGATTCTTAAAAATAGATGTTGAGTTTAAAGAATTATGGAAACCATCTCAAACCGGTGTTCTAAGTTCTGCACAATCCATATTCGAATTGCAGAGATATTTATTATATATTAAAGAATATAAACTTGTGTTAACAAGGCTGTCTGGAGAACCTCTTTTGTAGAAGCTATAAATTGTGTTCAATGCTGTTCAAGTTAAAAATAATTTAAAACTATTTTGTGTTTCTCAGTATTTAAAAAATTCTAGTAACAGTAGTTAAGATCATAAGAAATCCCTCTTAGGCTTTTTAGGCACCTCTGAAAGACCAAGTGAACCTTTGATGAAATTCAGCTTTGCCTTTATATTCTGCAAAGCATTAAAAAACATGCGTTCACTGTGCCAATGCTGCAAGTTCTACTATTCCATTTTATAAGTCTTTTACTAAATTAACCTTAATTAAACGACTAAGACAGTATTCCCTTTTTTTTTGTTGACATGGAATGTATTTTCCGAAAATATATATCAAAATATTGTTTTGCCCCTCTCTGAGATTCGAGTTGGTTGGTCTACAAGTTGAGTAAGCCCGCAGCCGATGACAAATGCTTCAGCATCTCTACCTTCTTTGTCGGTCTTGTTGTGATGTTTGAGCCAGTTGGTGTTATGGGCATTGATTCCCAGAGTGATTATTTCTAAATTGAACTGGTCGACTTGTATTGAATCAAAAGTGGAAGCTAGTGTTGTAAAAAAGCTTTGGTTGGCTGTATCGCTCGGAGGGCGATAGGGACAGCATATGAACTTGGTTAATCCCTTGGCAGTAAACCTGGGCCACATGACGTCTAGGGTGTTCGGTTTGAGTGTTTCCTCGCGGTCACACGATAGGTCGTTTCGGACATAAATGCATATTCCGAACTTTCTAAATCTGGAGTGTAGGTTGTAACCAGGGTAGAGGGAGCTTACTGTTCTTGTTGTAGAACATACTTGTGATTCTAAGCCAGTTTCCAGCTAAAAGAGAAATACTACTTTTGATATTTGGTTTACCAGTTATCCACTAATGATTATTTGTTAAGCACTCATAAACTTACGTCTGGAAGAAACATTCACTTTATACACAAGCAATTTGAAAATGTTATAAGCATCGGTAAGCGCTAATAAAATACTTATATAGCCTTGAATTAAAGTTAAAAAGTCATGATTATAAAGCACAGCCAGTTATTTCTAAATAGCAGCTGATTTAATGGGAAAGTAGGACTCGATTCGGGTCATTTGAGATTTGGCATTGACGTTTCGACAGCAGTAAAGGATTGCAACATAGTTACCTTAAAATTTATAGAATTTCTATTTAATCTTGGCAAGTTGTAACTTTTAATATATCCCCCTTTTTCTGAAACAACAAGAGTTTCTTCAAGCTATATGATAAATAATCTCGTTAATTAAGGTATTGTTCAGGTATGATATCACTGCAATAATTATAAATATCTCTTTACCTTTAGCCACAACGCTAGCAAACACAATGGCCAGCTATCAGAGGACTGAAGTGGCATCAGTTCTTATAATGAAAGTAATTTTTCTGAAAGTGAATTACTACTTTCCTACGTAAGATACCAAAATAGGTGATTAATAGTAAACGATGAAAGGGATGCTCAAGTAAATAAAAATGTAAATGTGTCCGATTCGACCTGATATCGCTAAAAATCGAAATAAAATCGAAATAAAGGACCCCGCACCCGACAAAGAGAGAATTTCGGAACCATACGATTTTCTTTAAATTTTAATATGTTGTAGGTATGGATAAGTACTTCACAAAAATGTATGTTAGGATGTGGTGCCCCCCCCCCCCCCCCCCATTTGGCTACATTGGCATATTAAAGTTACGCTAATCACAATACATATTTTTATTTTTTTTGCATTTTGAAAAATATTTTTAATATTTTTATGTACGCCACATCTTAAAAATTATTTTGTATACCCACAGCTGTTACAATCCATTAAATATAGACTATTTTTTAGCTTAAAATGCAAAAAAAATAAAAATATGTATTGTATGGTTCCGAAATTCTCTCTTTGTCGGGTGCGGGGTCCTTTACTTAGGAACACCCCTGAACGAATAAGAAAAAAAATTCAATAATTATTTTGCACATTAAAATAGCAAAACAATACAGAAAAGTGTGTAATAGTGAATATTAATCTTAAACTGTACAAAACACTTCAGAAATATTTTTCTAAGAGTGACTTTAATGACGGCTGCGCATAATTTAGTTTCGAGGCTGCGCAATGCCAGAGAATACGTGGAAAGGAAAAAATTACAAATATTACCAATAAAATTACTCGATTAGCGAGTTATATTGTAAGAAATATGGTTTGCAACAAATTAGGTTTTGACTTCTTAGATTCTTGAAAGTCGCAATTTTAAATTGATCCTAAAATTGTCAGAAGAGTAGGTATATATTGCCATCACTTTTATCAGAAGTTAAAGTTTCGATTTCAACTAATTTAATGTAGTTAGTCATATAATTAGCTGTGCTTTAAAATTCCTAGCAGATGTTTTAAACAAGCTATGATAACTGCCATGATAACATAAAAAATGATTTTATTACTTGAGTTTCAGAAATCTATAGTTGGCTGGATTCCTACAATGAAAGTATCAACATTTTACAAGATTTTATGGAATTATTCTTAAACATAGATGTTGAGCTTAAACAGTCATGGAAACCATCTCAAATCTGTGTTCTAGTTTCAACACAATCCCTGTTCGAATGGCAGAGATATTTATTAGATATTAAAGAATATAAATTTGTGTTAACAAGTCGATTTAAACAAGATTTTCTGGAGAGCCTCTTCTATAGAAGAAGCAAACAAATTGTGCCAAATGCTGTTCAATTCACAAATAATATAAAACTAGTTTGTGTTTCTCAATATTGAAAAAAATGCTAGTAGCTATAGTTATGAAGAAGATGATAGGGAAATCCACTCACGATTTTTAGCTACCTTAAAAGGAATAAAGTGTACTTATGATGAAATTCAACTTTGTGGCTATATTCTGCAAAGCATTAACAAAAACATTGATTAACTGTATCAATGCTGCAATTTTTCTTTTGTTTACATGGAATGTAAATTCAGAAAATATATATTTATTGTAGGTTCTCAAAATATTGATTTGCAGAAATGTTTCATTTGAAAAATGAATGATCTAAATATAATTTACCAAATGGCCATAAGATCATTAATAGGTATGTTGTATTCTGACTAAAAATTTGTTCAAATAAACAAAAAATTGTAACAAAGAAACTTGTCAGCAAATCTGTTGCTGGTTCCTTGTTATAATTTTTCTTTAGTTTATTATTATTTGATAGTAATTAATTGTTCACTCAATAAAACTATATTTCACTAATTTATTAATTAGGTTGATTTATTTACAGTCCATCATGCAAGAATAGGAATGCATGAATCCTTAAAAATCGTAAGTTAAGTTAAGTTATAAAGTTTATTATCTAAAGCTCAATCTAAATATGCACTGCTAATTAAATCGATAGGATTTCACGAACTATGTTACTGATAAGGTAGATATTATAAATTTATTACATTTTTAAAATTTATTTACGCATTTGAGCGTAATAGTTTCGTAACTTTTTGCCACCACACTAACGAAAGGTTAAAGCGAATTAGTCAAATAAAATAATATTAGCCAAGTAACTCTAGTCTTCTCTATGTTGAACAGACAGATCGACAAGAATAAATTCTGTGGCCAGTTCAAAACTACATAAATATTAATTAAATCTACAAAAGTTATTGTGCCATAAGGGAAAAGTTTGTATTAGAAATTGTGAAAAATGAATACACCTACTGTGAAATGTCGCGAAATATTCTGAAATTAAATTAACTCGCATCAAACTTTAAATAAAATATTATCGTGTACCACATGGAAACTAAAATTTCGTTCACAAAGAGCAAAAAGACACACCAGAATACCGTAATTTAATATGCCAACTTTACTTCAATTAAAATTTAACTGAGAGATCTAGAGGGAAATTAACATGTGTCAGTGAGCAAATATAATTATCTCTAACTTACGCTATTCTCGTTGTGAGCAAATTACTAATGCAGTAAAGAGAAACAAGCTAGAAGAAACTTCAAAGCTTGAAGAAACTTTTTTGTTTTCCTAGTAAAAGGCGAATATATATTGTATAAGTTACAGCCACACAACTTATGTAGATTAAATACAAATTATCTATATTTTGTTGCAACCCTTTACTGTCGTCAAAACGACAATAACAATACTAACTTTCAAATAATCTGAATCGAATCCCACATCCTCTGCTCTTTAGAAATAACCGCCTTGGCTTTTTAACTTTAATTCAAAGCCATACAAGTGGTTCATTAACGCTTGGAGACGCTTATATCGCTTTAAAAATACATGTGGATAAACTGAAAATGAAACTCTGAAATACTTTTTTTTTTAATTCATGTAATGCTTTAATAATATTGTTTTTAGGATTGCATAATCTTTTTACTTGGCGGTTTTGACCGTAAAAATTGTGGTACGAAATGAGGCAATTCTGGATCGCAAGTTCTCGTACTATATCGTCACTATGGAAAGTGTTAGCCATGATAAAAAACTTGTTCAAGATCAAATATTATCAATATAATAAACTATAAGAAATATGGGTCTTATGTTAATATATTTTTCTTGTTCTTACGTGGATCTAAAAAGTGACGAATCTACAGGTACTGATAGCTGGACAACGTCAAAATTAGCGAAATGTGAGATTAGAATTTTATTTGTTTTCCTGATGAAACCGTAAAATATATTTGATGAATAAATTTTTCCATTTTCCTTCCCACAAATAAATATTTTTGTGGGGCAGTAGATTGACCCGTGCATTTACAGCAAAACTTTCTACCTAAATGTAGCTTTGGTGAGAAAAATACACGAGAAACGTTGTGAAGATGATAATAATCATACGCTTTGCTAAAGCCTGTTGTAGTAGAAAAACTTCTGTTTTGCAATGCAATGAACAAAAAGGGAAGCCATCATAAAAACTAGAACAATATTTATTTGATTATTATAAAGACAATCTCTTGTTTTAAAAATAATATCTTAAATAACATTTTGCTAATGTCAGTGGGTATTACAATAATTTGACCAACTGCTCACAATTTTTAAATAAAATTATAATATCTGCCTTAACAGTAAAATACTTTGTGAATTTCTATAGATTTAATTAGCAATATTTAGATTGAGCTTTAAATAATAAATTATACAACTTCAGTTTAGTTTCCCAAAAGGAATATCCAATTTTTCTTAATTCGTGCATTCTTACTCTTGCAACGTGGACTGTCGATAAATCCACCTACTTAAAAATGTAGTTTTATTGAGTGAACGATTAATTGCTAACAAATAATATTCTAAAGAAAAATTATAACAAGGAACTGCCAACAGATTTGCCGGCAAGTTTCTTTGTTTATTTGAACAAATTTTTATTCGGAATAAGACATATCTATTAGTGATCTTGTGGCAATTTGGCAAATTATATCTAAATCATTAATTTTTAAAACCGAAGTTATTCAAATACTTCACGCAAATGTAAGATCTTTTAGGAACAAAACTGGACAAGAAAATCAAAATTGTCTGTATTACGGAACACTGCTTAACAGCAGAGGAACTGCAGGGGCTTCACCTGGCAGGTTACACATGTGGAGGGCATTCCTCCAGGAAGCAATTTGTAAGGGGAGGCATAGCAATATTTTGCAATATAAAAACAGAGGTTCACCCAATAGACTTTATTTTGGATTTAAATGTTGAAAGATGGATAGAAATGTCTTGTGTTAGTAGTGTAAATTTTAATTTGTATGGTTAGCCCTCTACAGATCTCCAGTGGGCCATTTCGATGCTTTTCTAACCATACTGGAGCAACTTCTCCATGAATGGGGTTAGGGTTAAAACATTGTCTTGGCTGGGGACTTCAATGTGCACTTTGAAACGGAAGAAAGTGAGGCTTTCCTGGTCTGCGACTTGTTGGATGGATTTGGCTTCATAATGACAATAAAAGGGCCGACTAGGGCTGATTCCTGTATTGGCATTTTTTGTGGGCTTCCAGACTGAGGGGCTGCGATCCTGTGCTGTGGATTTGGACTTCTCGGACCATAACTCGCAGGTAATACAGTTTGATTTAATTCCAAAAAGATGTACCTTCACACAACAATGTAAAAAATGTAGACTAATAGCATGGCGGGGAATGATTCACTTTTAAAACCTAATAGAAAAGACTTCTCTTGACTTCGTCGCTGACCCTTATGCGGGTGTAGATCAGAAATTTTCCAACTTTGTACATATACTAGAGCATATATACCGGAAGGCTTTTCCTGAGAAACACATTAATGTCCGTTCTGATCAGCCGGGTGAACATCTGCAGTTTATGAGGCAACTCGGTAGACAGAATGGTAACCTTGCTGTGGTGGGGGAATATAAGCAATTTAAAAAACAATACAGAAGTGCCATAAGGGAGACCAGGCGGCGAACGATATGGCCATAAATTCTGTTAGAAATCCCAAAAGAACTATGTGAAATATCATTAATAAACAAAGGAAGGTATGTAGGGATTGCGGCCCTGCATATATTTTTCCTGACGACTTTAACGACTTTTTTATTAACATTGCTCAGAATTTAATTGGGGAAATTCCTGGAAATCAGACGGGCCTTCCCCTGGAGCAGTTTAAGCATTAGACACCACCTGAAGTTTCTATTACATTTTATGAAATAACCTTTAATGAAATGAGAGACAGAATTAAAGACTTTAAAAATAAAACTAGTCGTGATATTTTTGGGCTTAGTGTTAACCTCATGAAGAGTATTAAAAATCTCATTGTGATCTCCTTGACTAAACTAGAGAATTCGTGCTTTGAGGAGACTGTGTTTCCGGGGGTCGCTTCTGATTGATGGGTTAACGTCACTTTAAGGCTGATTTTCATATATAGGACTGCGCACCGACTGTGCACCTACCCTGTCGTTGTCACTGTAAATCAAAAAATTGTATGTTCCATATAAAACGCACTGAAGCTCTTATTTACATTTTCACATATAGGACTGTGCTACGACCTTTAATCCTATTGTGAAAAAGTAAAATACCCGCAACGGCCGCAGCATGGTAGGCGCACAGTTCTATATATGAAAATCAGCCTTTAGAGTACTGTTAACTCTTCACGCATGGCCCTCCGCTCGCTCCGGGGCGCAACAAGACAAAACTACCTGAAACTACCCCAAATTTACAAAAAGAGACAAACATAACCTTAAAAAAATAAACAAAACATCTTGACCCCGACGGAAATTGAACGCAGAATCTCACCACTAGACTAATTATTCCTGGTGGGACAAACTGACTGGACCGTAGATAAACTGAAAGTTACGTTAATCCACCCATCAGAATGACTGTAAATGATCTTAAAATGCAAATTATGATGCTGCGGTGTCATACCCAACAATACTAACCAAGGATTAATTCTATCGGAATACAGTAATATTCACATTATTAAAGGCATCAATGATGTAGCCGATCATTATGTATGTGGCATTATCAGACCCCCGCCATTGCTTGTTGTACCAGTGAGAGTAAGAAATCCAAAAAACAATAAATCTTCTTAGGGTAACTTTTTATGCAATTTCAACCATTGAGAGCTGATTGATATTTTCCGATAAGAATGTTTGTATTTTAGCTATAATTTGGGTTATATTGCTTTTTCTAGGTAGTTGATATTTTGCACTTGCTAAATTAAACATGTTAAAATATTTGATGAGATTGCTGGACTAATCATACACGAGGTTAGTTTGACTGTTAATCAGCTAACCATAGGCGCCATTATTCTCTTTATTCGTTTTGTAATAAACATTTAATTGTCTTCGTTTGTTCTAGATATCAACCCGAAAAATTACAAAAGAAAAACTGAGAGAGGCAGGACATCATCTGACTGACCTTTGTTACGAGCAGTCTGATTGGCAATAAATGAAGAAAAAATGTTAATAGTGTACCAAAGATTTTTTAGTCACTCAAAAAACTCTTGATTGTTACGTCAAAACATCAAAATAACCCAGCGGTCAAAACTAAAGGAGCAAGAAACCCTTTTTGCTGAAAATTTAAAGCAAACGGTTGATATTTACTAGTGGTTAATGTCGAAAGAAATTAGAAACTTTGCTTGAATATTCTATTTCTAATAAACCTCAGGTTTTTGCTACGGAAAATGAGGATAAAATGTCGGGTCCAAATTCATACTCTCTTTATAGAAAGAGAAGTAATGATTTATCCCTAAGAAAGCCAGAGGCTACAAGCTTGTTAAGGGCTACCTCGTTCAACAAAACCAAAGCCGAAGTTCTTCAAGAGTGTATATTATCTTCCACACTGTTCTCGCTCTATATCAATGATCTCTTAAAACGGACAAACAATTCTATTTACAGCTTTGCAGACGACAGCACTCATATCCTCATTCTTGTCGCGGACTCCAATGACCGCTGCCCGTTCCCAACGCTAGCGAGAAAATCAGATTGCTGCCATTAATGAGGATATGAATGCCATCGTGGAATGGGTGAGGAAAACAATGTCCAGTTTAATGCAGCTGTCTTCTCAAAAAAAGGACAAACATTGACTCTGGCCTCATAAGCTTACTGAACCTCAATATAGAAAATATAGATGTCTTGGCGTAATTACGTCACCAAAATCATCAAGGCAGTAGCACTAAAGCTAGGAGCACTCTATACAACAAAAAGTTTTATACACCTCATCAGCTCTTGCTCCTCTATAAGGGCCAGATAAGACCAACTCTGGAATACTGTTCCCATGTGTGGAGCCTCCCGGTGCCGGGCTTGCTAAAGATATTAGATTCCATACAGAAGAGAGCAGTTCGTCTTGTGGATGACCTAGAGTTGACTAAAGACCTTGATAGCCTTGAACATCGAAGAAAAGTGGCGGACCTCTCTCTTTACTATCGATACTACAACGGAAGGTGTTGGAACGAGCTGGCACCTATGATTCTGCCCAGAGTTGTACCAAATAGAAACACCCGTCAGACGCAAGCTGCTTATCAACATGCGATTCAGTTGGGAAGACCTAGGACGTCGCTGTAGCGGACTCCTTTGTCTGGAATTGACTTCCGAGCAATTTTCCCAAAAATTACAACCTACAGCGCTTCAAGTCCAACATCACCGTCTTCTTCGCACACGCAGCGCTCGTTGAGTGATATTTTATTTTCCTTTTCTGTGTGTGCCGAACATAAGAAGACAGTTAACTTTACTCCAAGATGCCGTTTCTCAAGTGGTGCAAAGTAAACTTTGGCTATGAATACTTAGCTCCACTTTTCGAGTAAAAAAATTAATAGTAACTCGCTATTTTTAAGCGTAAAGTTTGTAAACAATGTTTTTATATGTACGATACAAGTGTAATAAACAAATTCCTGAATTTCATAACAATTTTTTCAATTTTTTCCAATGATCCTTACAAACAGAGCAAATAGTTTACTGTACCGTATCTATCGAATAAAAAAATATCAACCGAATTCATTTCAGAGTAAAGTATTAGTAAGAAATTTTATTAAATCATAATATATGAATTCAAAAAAACTTTATGATATATCCTATTCCATTTATCCCCATGTAATTACAAAACGATAAATAATATACAGCATCCATAAGCGCTAATAAAACGCTTATACAGCATTGAATTAAAGTTGAAAACCACGCTTATGGAGCGGAGGCAGTTATTTCTAAATAGCAGCGGATTTATTGCCATAGTGGGACTCGATCCAGGTCATTTGAGGATTGGTATTAACGGCTCGATGGCAGTAAAGGGTTGCAACATAGTTGTTCGAAATGTTTAGGGAATATGTGTTTATCTACAAACTTAAAATAACTTATATTTATTTTGCAAAGAAACTAAAAGAAAGTTCTTTAGAGCCGTTATGGAGTTATAAATAAAACAATAGTTCATTTCCCAAATATAAAACAATTAAATAATTGTAAAACTATACTTTATCAAGCTTAAGCTGCCTCCATATCTTCGTTAAGTCCAGAAGCTGCTAGCTTGACTCAAACTAGACTAACAAAGCATTTCCACCAATTCCCTTTAACTGTTGCAAACCGTCAATCTCGGAAACGTCAGTCCAGTGGCAAATATCCTCCTTCAAATAATTGTGCAGACAGCAAGCACCTTAAACCACCAAATTAATATGTGCGTGAGATAAACCTAATCTGTGTTCAAAAATCCGAAATTTTCTTACTAAGATACCGAATGCATTTTCTGAAACATTTCGCGCTCGGCTAAGTCTATAATTGAAAACCATCTTTGCTTCATCACCTTGAGCTGCCTCCCGGGAGTACGGCCTCATCAGATACGTGCACAATGGGATTGCTTCATCGGCGATCATTACGTGCGGTAGAACTTGATCACTTCCAGGAAGCGGTTTACTCGGCGGAAATTAAAGTTCATTTTCACGCAATCGTTTTCCGAAATTTGAATGTTTAAAAATACCATCATCTGAATTTCTCCCACATGCCCCAACATTCATTGCTATACATTTATAAGTTGAATCTACTAAGCACAGCATAACAATGCTAAATGTTTTTTGTAGCAAAAAAATTGTGATCCGCTATGCGGAGGAGCTTGAATTACTACGTGCTTTCCGTCCATAGCATCCAGTAAGTTGGAAAGTTCAATTTTCTGAAAAATTCGCATTCTATTCGATTCCACATATCCTCATCAGGTTCTGGCATGACCATGAGTTGTAATTTTGTCCAAATGGCTTCACAAGTTGAATAGATAATTTCTCTTATAGTACTTTTACCAAGACGGTAATTGAATGCCAGGGACCTAAAAGAGTTTCCCGTTGCTCAATACCTAAAATAAAATTATTTGAAGTCGAATACGATAGACAATGGAAAAAATTGTTACTAAAATATATTTTTGCGTTTCAGGCAAAACGTGTCGCAAACGATGGGCACGAATACGAGAAAATCATCGCAAAGCTCTGAACTTGCGTAAAACCAAAAGGGGTCAAGCATCGATGAAAATGAAAACGCCAACATTTAATCAAGAAAACTTTGAAAGGAAAACAACGAATTTTGAAAATTACGATAAGATAGTCACGTTCTTATCCGATCACAATAATGTCAAAGAAAAAATTAATAAAGCCTACATCGACCAAGTGAAAGCCAATGTCGGTGAACTTATTTCTGAGAGTAAGTTTTATTATTATTAATTTTGATTGTCCATAAAAAATATCTTAAATAAGTGAATAATAATTTATTTGATAATCTAAAAACCATAATAATTAGGTGCTATGATGATACTGTCAACCTTTAACCTCTAATTTTGGCACATGTTATGCATTAAAAAAAACGGATCTCTAGGTAAAATTTTAGTGTATTTAGAATTCACATATTTTACAGATTGTCGAAATGCTGTAGTTTTATGGGCACTCCATGGATACTTTCTTCCGACCACCAAATTTGTAAAAAAAGAATGAGACTGGAAAAAATTTTCACAACAAAGTTTACTATAAAGGACTCGCAAGAATCTTTTCTCTGCATAGGGAAGTGCATTCAGCAAGTGGAAGAACATACAATTCATCTAAAAAAAAAAAACATTCAACCCTTCATTTATTGCATTGGAGAGAATATATTTTCTTTCAATGAAATATATATATATATATTTCGATGACATCGGGTATAATTTTTTTAATATCCTTAGGGCAGTTGATGTATGTTTTAAGATTATGTACGTTTTTAATTTGAGTTCCATTTTTTCAATTCAAAAGTCAGTGTTTCCATAAAGTACATATTTTATCACAGTATTTAAAAGAAAATTAAATGTAAGTGTTATATTTTAAATAATAAAAGATTTTTATACATTACTTACTTTTTTTATTTGTTTCACCTATAGTATATTTTCCAATTTCGTAGTTTTAATAATTGATGATTATAGTATCAATAAACAAAATCATTGCAGTAACGTGCAAATATTATAGATTTAATAAGTAATAGTTATATTATTAATGTACAAAATCATTGAGATAGTATACAAACATTACAGATTTAATAACTCACGGTTATATTATTAACGTACAAAATCATTAAAATAATGAATACATTTGACGGATTCAATAACTAAAGGTTACAGTAGTAACCAATGAAATTTTTAAACTCATGTATTGATATTATTTTGGCAATAAATGGAGGTCACTATATTAATGAACAGAAGCTTTTAAATAGTACACAATCATTATTGAATCAATGAGGATATTTTATCAGATTGGTTAACACACCCAAAATAATAATTTGTGATCAAGGAGCATGTTATTCAAATAAAGTTTTTAAAGAGTATGCTGCAAAACTAGACATCAAGGTTACACAAAATGCGACTGCAACACCTCGTAGTAACGGGCAAGTTGATAGATATAATAGAACGTTAATTTCTGGCCTCAGTACAATGACTGATGATGAAACTAAATGGGACCAGAGTATTACACGCATTAAGTTTGGAATAAATTCTAGTCAACAAAGGGGCCGGAAACGACCACATGAACTTATGTTTGGATATTGTCCGAGAGGGGCCAATGATTCTTTTCTGAGTTCTGAAGTTGGACGCTCAACATATTCAAAAACACTACCTGAATGCAGAGAACAAGCTAGACAAAATATCGAAAAAGTACAGGCCGTACAAAAAGAAAGATATGATTCTAAAAGATTAACATACATTAAATATAAAGTTAGACAACAAGTCTAGCTGAAGAGAACTGTAGCTACAAATGATGGTGAAAACAAGAAACTTTTACCCAAATATGTTGGACCCTTTATGATAACAGCTGCATTAGATAAAGATCGATGTGTGGTAAAAGATTTGACTGGATCAGAGAGATCCCAAAAGAAATACGCTGGCATAAGTGCAGTAGCTAGATAGACTTAAGCCATATTTTATTCGTACAGATAGGGAGAGTGACTATTCAGAAGAAGAACAAACATTGCTCTTAGGGAGAGAGTCTCTCGGGAGGAAAAGTCCTTCTAAGGCAAACGTTGCCGAAAGGGAAAACGTTTATCAAGAGGACTTTGATCCTGCGAAAATGTATCATTTTTTGAAGCGTGTAAAAAATTTCCTCAAATTAGCAGTTTGCATAGGAAAGGCAAGTTAAGTGAAGAAAGAAAATGGGATATAAACACAAATCTCTTGCCTAAAGAATTTCCACCCGTCAAGACAAAAGTGGTTTCTGAATGTATCACAGTACAAGATCGAAGACGTTACATGGAGACAGGAAGAATTGATAATAGAGAAAGGTATAATAAAATAGCGAGTAGTACAAATAAAAGAAAATTGCCAATTTCTCCAGGGTATGATGACATAGCACATAAACAATGTTTGTTATTTCCTTCAGGAAGAACGGAGGGACATATGCAATATGAAGATGCAGAAAGGTCAGGTTTGGGCAGTCAGGTGAACAATGTAAATTTTGATTTAAATTCAGAGATGGCAGATACCTCTGATAATGATAATAGAGTAACTTTTTCCCAAATGTTACAGATTTAATCAATTTTAAAAAGCAGCAATTTAACTGAAAACGATTATTGTTCTATAGTAAGGTTTTTTTTATTAACCGTGAGACGTGTTTCGGCACACGGTGCCTTTTTCAAACGGACTGACGTAGTTAGTCCGTTTGAGAAAGGCACCGTGTGCCGAAACACGTGTCACGGTTAATAAAAATAAATTGTGGAAATTTTAAAACTTCGTTGTTTTCCTTTCAAAGTTTGCAATGAATTTCCATCAAGTATCAGCTAAATTCATCGATTTGTTTAATCAAGAGTTGACATTTCTGGTTCCTTATCTATATGACAAGGAAACCAGGCTCTCAAACTCTCAAATATACCTAATTCTTCGAGCACGCTGAATAGTATTGCCGTCAATCAGTAAGCAGACACATCGCTTCTCCCTGTGGGTATTGCATCATCCACTCGTTCTGCAAACTTCAGTTCCTTTGACAGAACGCAAAAAGCGTAAATCCGGTATGCAGCCAGCGTCTGCAGCTACTGGCCTACAAGATTATTTGGAAACAAAAAAATTACAATCTCTTAATAAAACTACTACAAGCGAGGACGCCTTAACAAAGTTTTCATTATCCATGGCTGAAACGGTAAAAGGATTTTCGCTAAGGGATAAAGCTGATATAAAAGCTAATCTGTTTCAAATGGTAAATGTTGTAGAGTTGAGGATGCTATCATGCGAAGCAAATGCAGATGAACCACAAAGCACGCTGCACGACCCCTTCAGAGTTTAAATACAGTTCTATCTGCTACTTCCTTCAACCCTCAAGCTCAACCCTTAAATAGAGGAAGCATTTCTCAGCAGGTACTTTATCAGTCCAACTACTACGATTTAGATTATCAAACATGAGAGATTATGGAGATGACCAATAAGTCTTAGTATTTTGTCTTTGCCATTCTTTCCTTATAAAATATTCAATAAACTTACCGTAGAGTCACTGCGAGTCGATCTTTAACTTCAACAGCCCTTCTAAATATTTTGTTATTTCTAATTAATTCAGATTTTTGTATATCAAGAAGAGCTACAAACTTCTGATGGTTCATTCTAAAATACTGAAAGAACTTCATTTCGTCCTAAAGCAGATCGGGAAATAATGCGTTAAATTCACCAAATACTGATCGTTTCTTGCATATATTGTGTACCCATACTTTTCGTTTATTTTTACATTTTCCTCTTCTGCTAACAAGCAGCTGACAGATATTAATTATTCTTCACTGTCATTCATTTTACGTAAAACTGCTCGAGGCTGACGCCTCGATCGCACTGATCGTAAAATTCGTATAGTGCGATACTAGTGAGTGCGGGCAACTTAGAAAAAAAAGCGCTTCGTGCGGCGCGTGCGGCATGTTCGGCGCGGAGCAGTGGTTGCTTACCTTAAAACGACGTTATAGGTGTTTCCAGTAGTACAACGAACGGGTGCGTTTTTGCCGTCTGTCGAGACTGTCTGACAGGCGCTGCTGGGGGCGGGATGATGTGGGCCAAATCCTGGGAATATCTGCCGTGATAAAATCTGTAAAATAGGGATATCTCGGCCACATGTCTGCGGTGTTCCAGACTATCCAGAACTCGGGTCAACTCTAGGTAGTCGACGAGACGCACAGCTCTCTTCTGAATGGAATCCCGCAGCTTTAGGGTGTGCTTAGGTGCGGCGCCACAAATGTGTGAACAATATTCTAAGCGCGGTCTCTTTTGCGCTTTGTAGAGCAAGAGCAACTGCTGCGGTGTCTACAGTTTTTTCGTTGCGAAAAAACCCACCAAGCTTCTGCGAGGTCGATTTTGCGATGTTAGCAACGTGGTCATGCCAGGACATAGATAGGCAAACCCAGTAGTCCGATTGACAAGGATGGAGGAATGGTCGATCCTGCTATAATGATGTCAGGGCCCGCTGTATTGGCTTTCTTGGTAAACGTGGCTGCTTGTGGTTTTGCTACATTGAACTGGACCAAATTATTGTCACCCCAGGCCCAGGTTCGAATTTTCTCCAGGTCTTGATTAATTGTTGCAATCTGCACCTGTCTGCGGTGATAAGTCTCAGTCGCTGGTAAAGGCTTTTACGATTTAAATTGGGAGATAAGGGTACTGTCATCTGTAAAACTGTAAACAGGATTATTTGTTTCGGTCAGCAGGTCATTAATATAGTTGGTAAAAGTATTACGCTCTGAGGTACGCCTGCTTTAATGGTGAATGTGTCTGAGATGTGTCCATCAACTACAACGTGCAGAGATCCCTTCTTAAGGAAACTGTCAAGCCAGTTGCAGAGAGACCCTGGCAGTTCGAAGGACGGCAGTTTGTTGAGCAATCCGTCATGCCAAACTCTGTCAAATGCTTTCGAAATATCGAACGTCTAATAATCAGGTATATTATGAATTAATTTTAAATTTTTAGTTGTTATTTTATTATTATTTTTAAAAGCATGTTCGGCAACACTTGCTTCTCCTGATCTACCATACTTTAAATGAGCTATATGTTTGTGAATCTCGTTTATATGAATCTTTTAGTTTGCCCAACATATTCATGCAACGAATTTCGTAAATTCGACTTTTCTCTAATATTTCAGTTTTGTCATTTGAAACCCAATAATTTCTTAAAGTTAAACTGCGTTTGATATACTAACTTTAAATCTGCGTCCTTAAAATCTTTTTAGAGTCCGCTAGTATACTGAGGATTACATGATATTGGTGCACTATCATTTCAAGCAAGGAACGCAAAATTCAGATTTTTATTTAAAACATCCAATTTAGCTTTATCAAAACATCGAGAAGACTGGTTTTCCACAATGTTTACGACTTCCCGAGAACCATCAGAATTATGCCAAATTTTCCTCAGTTTTTTCAGTCTCTTATTCATGGATGAAATTTTTTTGGTGTCCTTTGTATCAATTGCAAAATATATTTTTCTCTAGAACCATTCTTAGTGTTCAATATTTATTAAAGTAAAAGTCAGTTTTTTATATTATCTGTATACCTCTATTTCAAAGATACTTCGTTTACTGTCTAGATTTTTCGTTTCTCAATCAAGTCACTTTGTTTGGCAAAAGATTGTTCTTTTTCTGTAACTGGAGAAAATTTTATTTAAACAATTTCAATACAATTTGAAGAAACATAAAATTTTGTACAAGACTAGAAACTAAATATCTGCACTAACTAGCTTAATATTTATGCCCTTTGGAAATGATAAGCCTTCTATTTCTATTAGTCCAAATTGTATAAACGAAATAACTGGTGAGCTCCTAATTTCCACTAAAACATCAAGAAAGCTTGACTTATATGTTGATGCTGATTTGTGATTCAACTTCCATGTCAAAAGTCTAATTAGTAGATTATTTTATTATCTACTGAGTTAGGGCCAAAATTGGTCAACTCGCTGTTTTTGTTCAGTCAGTCCTGCTGTAACATAGTGTTTTGGCAGCAATTTTAAATGGGGATTATAATTCTTTGCGGCTACAACTGATAATCGCTTCGGTCATCCAGGATTAGAGCAAACAGTTTGTGAATAAAATTATCCGCCTCACTTTTTCCGTAGGGTGTTTTGAATTTATGACAAAAAACAACACTTTGATCTATCCCTGTATAATAGCGCCTAAATCAAAAATAAAATTTATAAAAATAATAAAAATCAATAATAATAAATCATCATAAAAAATCATGAAAATCGAATGAAAAATAAAAAAGTTATAAACATAAAACTTGGCCAAATTTTTAAGGTGGCTGAATTTTGCGACAGGAAGGGTATTAATTTAAATAATTATCTACCTAACTGCCATATTATAAACAAATTATTGCACTCGACGCGCGTTTCGCTAACCATGTTAGCATCATCAAGAGATAATTAAAACTAAATTTAAAACTCTACCCAACTTGCTTTTATACTAAATGTCTGCTTAATCAAGCGGAACCAAAGGGACCAATCCTGGAATCCCACTAGTCACACTCGATCAACCAATACAATGGACTATACGGAATAGGCCCTCTATATCTATTTAAACTATTCTTACATTTAATAATTTCCATACTTTCATATGCGTCTAATAATCTCCTATCAGTTATATTATGAATTAATTTAAAATTTTTAATTTTAATTCTATGATTACTATTAAAAGCATGCTCGGCAACACTTGATTTTTCTGTTCTATCATACTTTAAATGAGCTATGTATTCCTTGAATCTCGTGTGTATAGATCTTCTAGTTTGCCCAACATACTTTTGGTTACAATCCATGCATCCAATTTCATATACTCCACTTCTTTCTAATATTTCAATTTTGTCCTTTGGACCCCCTAATAATTTCTTAATGTTGATATACTAATTTTAAACCTACTCCCTTAAAGACTTTTTGAAGTCCTCTAGTATACTGAGGATTATATGGTATCGAGACATATTTTGTATTGTCATCCTGATTGACGAAAGAAGTGGATTCACGAATGGTCTTTCTAAACAAATGCCTATTAATTAGTTTATTTATAAAGTTAGTATTGAAACCATTAACTTTCGCTATACTCCTAATTGTCTCCTTTTCATTATTCATTTGTGTTGGTCGCAGTGGAACGAGTCATTAGGAATATATCGGTTAGTGGCAGTACTTTTTCTATAAATATCAAATTCTAGTGTGTTATTATCATTCCTAATTACTAAAGTATCCAAAAATGGAAGTTTGCCATTGTTCTCGACTTCATAAGTAAATTTAATGGTGGAGAAACGGTTGTTTAGGTTGGTTACAAAATCTTCAATATTAGCGGTTTTTGTGTCGAAAATCGC
>JAEQML010065038.1:0-21417 GCA_016904865.1 Pissodes strobi | reverse complement strand
ATCTGCACTTGTTGCAAGTCAAAACAAAAAGACACTGAGTTAGGCAGGCCTTCTCTCATTATTTTATGGAACTGAGACACTCTAACCTTGTGAACTTTCAACTGAAGTTGATTTTTATTGTTGTTGATTTGCGTTGCTGTTCTAACACAAAAATTACATATGTCTGTAGCAGAGCTACCAAAGCCTATGTTAAAGTGATTATTGAATACCCTACTAAAGAACTTGTAATTTACTTTTTTATCATCAGCCACTTTTTCATTATAGAATTTCCAAAGTTTAGCAATGCTGTATTCGGCAGATAAGTAAATTCTTCTTGATTTGCCACGGCCGTAATGGCTTTCTTTCCCTTTCAGGTTGCTTATGAAATTTTTCACCTCATTAAATTTGTTGATAAATTTGTGAGACTTAAAAAACACCTTATTTGTTTTTTCTCTCACGAGTTGCTGTATTCTTTTTTCTTTTTCTACTGCCCCTATCCACACTATCACCAACAATATGCTCCCCTTCTAACTCTTCCATTTTAATCAAAAAACAACACTACTTTATTTTCTAATAATCAAACCATATGAAAAAATCTCTTGGCAACACAAAGCTCTAGCAGGTTATCTGAAAAATAGACGAAATCCCAATCAAAATGCATTTTGTCAATGTTTATGGACAAAATTCACTTTGAAAGTACAACGTGACAGGACTTAAATCAGTTTGTTTGTCTGGGTAATATTTCCCATCTAATAACACGGGGACTAAATGCATTTCGACTGTCCAAATGTTCATAAAGAGTAAGTATTTCATCATAGCAATGCAGCGCCACCTCTATCTCATATATGTAAATTTTGGACAAAATGCATTTTGCAAGTCTGCTCCTCATTTACAAGATTACCTACGCGACTACGAGAAAATGGCAATGTTCATTTACTTGTTAACACAAGACGCAGAAATGGTCGTTCTGAACAAAACATGGTGAATGTTCTGGCTTATATTGGAATATACCCTCATATAAACGTCCGAAATTATTTGGATTTAGTATTTCCAAATAGGTGGATTGGAGGTGGAAGTTTATTTGCATGGCCACCACGATCCCCTGATCTCACTTGTTTAGATTTTTATTTATGGGGCAGACTAAGTGCCTTTTCACACATGCCGGTTAAGATCATCCGGTATCGGATATCCGATCGCGAGTTACGTAACATTAAATGAAAGCTTTCACACGTTTGTCGGACAGTCGGACGCCCGAAACGTGCTGGATAAACCGGATATCCGACGTCGGACATCCGATGTCGGACTCGTGTGAAACGGGGCTAAAGGACATCATTTACCAAACAAAACTCACAACAAGGGAGGATATGATCGAAAGGATCAGAAATGCCATTACCGGCAAATCAGTTGCACTGGAGGCAGCAGTTTACGTAACTGATCAAAAAGTGCGAGATTGTATCGAAAGCGATGGTGGACATTTCGAACATCTTGGAAGAGATTAGCCCATTTATTTTTGGTTTATATTTTAGTTCTTTAATAAATTTTCGTATTTGTTGCTATAATATTGAAGGCTAGGATACCGAATTCTGTATATTATAGATGCGATAGTTGAATTTTGGTTGCATTCCAAATAAATCGCTAGCATATTATACGCTTCTTCATTTGGAATTCTCATCGTTAAAAAATTACTTTTAATACTGCAACACCCAAGACAAATGTCATCAAACTGAAGTCTTTCGGTGTTTTCTTTGGTGCATTCCAGGCCTACTTGACTACTGTTTAAATTGCGAATTATTATTCTCTTCTACAGGCTGCGATATTAAGGTATAAACTTTATCATAATCGCAGCAAAGTTATTAGTTATGCTGCTAAAATAAGATATGTAAAACGACAACATGTTTGAAAATAGTCTCCAGTTTTTTTTTGGCCATTTTTACAAACAGAAACAACCGGAAGCTCTATCTTTACGTGTTCTGGGGATATTTTCGGGAATAAAATTTGTTTCGTTGATATCTCTAGTGAAAAAAAAAGTTGCTGCTTGCGCTGACTTCTTAGTAATATTATCCTTTATTTAACTATGTAAAAAGAGATATATAGCGTGCTATTTAAAATTGTCAGGATAATGATGAATAATTGTACTCTTGTCAAACAACACCCTCTGGCGGCTAGACCAAAATCGATTCGAACAAAATTTATAATGCAGATTACTAAGTAAGAAAAGCTCTTTTAAAAGAGCCCTAGTTTGTTTAATTCTGTTCACCCAAACCGGAGTAATCAGAGTTTAAAGAAAATCAAGTTTGACTTTCCCCCACCATCTTATTTTCATATATAAAGAAAAGTTCTCTATACACAAAAGAAATGCCAAATTTTCCAAAGATTAGAATGCCGCTATTTTAAATATATCTTAACTTGGCATATTTTTGAGAAAACAACTTTTCTGAATTGTCATAGCATTTCCGCCCCCAGAGGTCATCTCACAAACTTGAAAATAATTTCCAGCGATTTCTCTTGGCCAACTTACTATAATTTTTTTCCCCGAAGCTGTGGAGTAAATAATTTCCGAGATATGGCCGGCGTCCTTTCTTATTTGGACCACCCCGTACATAAGCCTCTGTCCTGTACATTGTAAAAGTTAAGCGACACTTAAATGTTCAAAAATGTAATGTCATTTTGAAAAAGAAAACAATGGCTTATATTTCCCTATATCTAAAGATGTCTCATGTTGGCTCTATGCACAACACTGGTTCCTAATAAATTCTGATTATGTGAAATACGTCTTCTTATGCAATACTAACTTGTGCCGACACGAAACGTTGATTGATAAAATTGCTTTTTTAGACTTTTAACAGCATTAGGACATGTGTATGTGAAGTTTTCGACTCAGTTTTTGATAAGGGATCTAAAGTAAATTCAAGATGTGACGCGAAAAGAAATGCACGCAGTTATACTGTTAGCTAATACTATACCACATAAAATTCCACAAAAAAATCTACAATCACCATCTCTTAACCAAATGCAGCCCAAAAGTTGTAGAAATGTATTGAAATTTATTTCTTATTAATACCTTCTTTATTTATTCCTTTTTGGACGTAGTTGATATCCACTTGAATTGCACCGTGAATCTTACCACACACTTTAAGCACAGCTTACTAACTAAGCTGTGCATTAGGGATGTAATTCTCTAATATCTTTTATTATTTTTACTCCCACAGCCTCTGCCCATTTCCGCCCTAAAACAGTGTGTCAAGCGTGCTTTAAAGTGTTTCGTTGAAGGCTGATTTCATTCCCTCTTACATGACATACATGATTAGATAAATAGGTAGGTACTATGACCCGTCAGAGGGCATATTAGCAGGTAGACTGATCAGATAATGGAGGGAGCTTACTTTGCAGAGTTCTAAGAGGCCGGCCGCGGCCACGGTCAATTTTCTTAAAAGACCGTGGGCCGCGGTGACGCGCCGAACGGTTCTATAATGCCACAAAGCACTAAGGAGATTTTGGTGAGGTTCCGTATCATATCGATACCATTTTGAAAGCCTAGTCGTCAGGTAGCGCAAGTACCTTGAAGTCTCGAAATGATGACCAGCTGTCATTTTGAAGGCTATCCGATATTATTATTTTTTTGGCACACACTGAAGGCTAAGTTGTTAGGTAGTATCCTGAAGTTAGTGATTATAAGGCTCGGTATAAAGCATGTCAAAAAATAAAAATTGACAAAAGAATATGCATTTTGTTATAGATAGAATTAGCTAGATAACTTTTTAGTTGGGGAAATGCAGATGAGCATGAGGTTTTAATCTCTACACACTATATGTTAAACTTAACACAGCATATATTCAGCATTATTATTGTTTTAGCATGTAATATTTCTAACGGTTTATTTATATTCTAAACTACATTTAATTACCTAATCTTATGATAATGAATACTATTATTGACATTAAATAAGAGGTTATTTTCAAGTAGATATGCACTTAATTAGAAGAGTAGGAATACTTACGAAGATCTTTTACGATTTCTCCCAAGCGGTCACCTTCCCATGCTTGCCACAAATATCTCGGAATGTAGAACATTAAGGCTTGGATGCCAAATAACAGGCAAATCCACTGATAATACAAAAGAATATATGTTTTCTTTCCTGCCTCATTTCCTATGCTCATCAGACCTTTAGACAGCAAGTACATATCTAAAAGGTCAGAAATTTAGTTGCTCTATCAAAATAATTTTGATAAAGGAAAAAATGGGATTCAAAAAGTTACGAAAATGAAATACCTACATGTAGTTCCACAGATGGCTGGGGCCCAAATTGAAATTTTCGAGGAAATTTTTTATGCACGAAAATCTATGTTAAATAATCCGCGGTTTTGTCGAATTTTACCTGAACGGAATAATCTTTAAATTTTCCTTAAAAGGATAGCTAGGAACTTCAACAAGCTGATAACCTATTTAAGAAGGTTTTAGTGAATTATCAATGAACCAAATTAACAATGTTTATGTTAATTGAGAGTAGTTAGTTAAGGCGTGACTTTTTAGCAGTCAATAATAAAGGGATAGTTTGCTGCTAACCCAAACCAAAGTTTACAGAATTAAAAATATGTGTTTTCACTCCGCGCCATCGTCAAAATCCACTCCGCCACTACCCGCCTGCCCGTTAGACTGGTGTCAGTCTACACTCGTTGCTGGATGCGTACACGGTGTTTTAAGTTTATTTTAAATTTGTTTACGGTCCGGCGTATAGGGTTGTAGCGGTTTGTTTTTGGTGCATTTCTGAGTAAAATGTCTAGTCGAAATATTTGTTCAGTAGATGATTATGAAAGTCGAATGGCAGACAATATATCGTTCTTTAGGTGCCTAAAAGATGAAGGAACGTATACATTAGTTTATTATAAGCTTTTATTTAACTTCTTGTATGTTTGGGTCAAATCTTACAAGTTAAATTTGACCTACTTCCCATCAATGTTCAATATTAATATCGAACTATAGTGAGCACAATAGATTATGTAATAAAAAAAACTTGCAGGTGTCGAGTCTGGAAAAGTGCCTTAGAATTTATAGAATCCCACAAATATCCGAATGATACACCAATGCAATGTCATAGCCGTATTAGAATTTGTGGTTTGCATTATAATGAAAACAGTTTTGCAAATTCTTCTAGGAGCTGTATACATTCATATGCTGTTCCATCAACCGGGTTATCAACTAAAAAACGTAACTTTTAATCAGATTTTGTGCGTTTACAAATTAATGTAAGATGGGTGCAAATATAGGTTTATCTAAAAGTCTATTACTTTACATTTTGTGCTAATTAGTTATTGTGGAAAAATTAACGAAATATAGAAATTGCTAAAATGTAGACATTCAGATTTGCAAAACTTTCTCCAAAATAATTTGTAAAGTTTTGCAAAACTATGATGTAGTTCATCCCCAAAATAAATCAAAATAAAGAATTTTGCATGGGGTATTAAATTTCATTCTTGAAGTAAAAAATAATATATTTTACAAATTTTATTTAAATATACAATCGTATTTACCGTAATTTTTTTAAAATATGCTAAATAAGGCCTTTATCTTTTCATCTTTTTTGTGACTTCACAGAATATATTTTTCAAAATTTTAATGAAAACATATTTCATTATTTAAATCCTTCCATTTATCACTTATTAAGCGGGAAATTTTACTCTATGTTCCCCAATAGCGCTTTGACCGAAGTTAATCGCGTCAAACTCGGCCCTTATTGCCTCAATACCCCCTACATTGTTTTACCGTCCCGTTGCGTCCTTGGCTCGCCTTTGATATGACGATTTCATTGAATTGGCGCTTAGTGCACCAACTTATATTTTTAATTCTGTAAACTTTGCCCAAACTAACCCAGATTTAAAAATGTCTATGAAACGGTTTTGTATTCACGACTATTATAGTTATTAATACTGGGTGGGAAAATATTAAATATCTATGGTGCTAAGTAAGGAACTATAGTATTTTTGGCGGTAGTAAATAATGATTTGCTTATTTATTTATTTATTAATTACTCTTACAAACACAAAAAATAAAGTTCTGTAATTACATGTAAGGCAAAACAAGAGATAGGTAAGAACCTAAACATGGTTAATGTCCGGTTGGAGAGGATAGCCCCCGAATATACAACATCACAATTAAAGAAGTCAATATCATTGTTCGTTATTATATTGTTGCACTTTATCAGCATATAGTTGAGTGGCGAACAATCCAGTTGGTTTGTGTAAAATATTCTTTTATGAACAATTCTAAGATTAATTTTAGAGTAATTTAATATGATTGACTAAATCAAAATCTTTGTAGGGGACCCTGGGGTAATAAGGTTCAAAATTTTGATGGTATGACTTTTAATATGCATTAAAAAAAATATATGGGTAATACAAAAGTATCCGTAAAACTGCAATGTTATTTGTGACCTCAAAAAATTTTTTATACGGTTTGAATCCTATTTAGGATAATGAAATCAACAAAGTTCTTATTACCCCACCATGGTGTTCTTATTACCCAGGTAGGGTTAATAAGAACATTCTTTATATTGGGCTATACATTTGTTAAATGAAGACGCCAGGGGTAATAGGGACTTATCTACAAATGTTCTTATTACCCTCCAAAAATGGCTAAAATCGCTTGAACAGTTCAAAAGATATTAGCTGTTAAAAAAATAAAAGTCATACTTGGTTGTTAATATTTAAACTATTTATTTAGTGGAATATAGCAACAATGAGATCGTATCACTCTGAGGTCTGTTAAGGTTTTTACTTAAGTTTTAGAAAGTGTTAAAAGCTTTAGGAAAATATGTGTAGTAAAAAAGTTACAACATCTTAAATTTACTATTATTTCCATTTTATTTTTCACAATATTTCAATTTTTGCTTAAAATATCTAGTTTTAACTTCTTTATGTTAATGATATATTGAGAAAAATAACTTTAAACAACCAACAGAAGATTTGTTTTTTTTTAATTAACAAGTTAAAAACATTTAAGGAAAAAGGTTATTTTGCCAAAATATGTTTACATACCCAGATAACACAGACATATCCAAAAGACATCCGTTGGATGTCCTGCGGACGACCACCTAAAAATGCATGAATATCCATTGGACATCCAGATTAAGTTCTGAGGATGTCCCATGGACATCCATTGGCTATCCCGTTGGCACAGCTCTGGAGCATTTCTGGATGTCCAAATTATGTCCATAACCTACCCGTTAACTAACCAGTTATGGAATACTTTTGGACATCCTATGGATGTCCATAAGGCATCTATTTATAGACCATTCATGGAATACTCTTGGACATTCAATGGATGTCCATAAGGCATTTATTTATAGACCATGGAATACTCTTGGACATTCAATGGATGACCATAAGGCACCTATTTATAGACCATTCATGGAATACTCTTGGACATTCTATGGATGTCCATAAAACATCCATTTATAGGCCATTCGTTAACAAAATCTGGAAATTAAATAAAAAATGTTTGCTGCTAAACAACTTTATTGAACATTATACATTTATCCAACATATACAGTGTGCCCAAAAAAGTATGCAACATATGGGAAACTTCTTTATTATTGGATTCTCAGAAAATTTTATTCTTCATAAAAGTTGGTGCTTGCCCTAAAACAGTAAACGAGTATTTCAAGTTTTGCGTAGTGCTTTTAGTGCGGACGCAAATGTCATTTTTCCGAAATCGCGTCAAGAGTAAAGTACCTTAAATTATAAAGATACAGCAAAATCTTATAAGGAAAAGTTTTTCCAAATTAAAAAAGTAATCTAAATATGAAATTTGAGTTAAGTACATCAATTTTTAATTTCCCTTTTTCTCAAACGCCATCGGTGAATGCTTTGTTCTTTTGTTATTAGTATACTTGCCAAGCAACTTCAAAATGTATTTAAAGTAGACATTAGTTGCATAATGTTTCAGTATTTACAGAGATAAAAGCCAGTTTAGGTATCAGTGTGTTGCAAACACATTTAAACAATTTTGGTCCAAAATAATTGTCCACAATAATTATTATAAAATACAATTGGAATGACTGACTCAATAATAATTATTAATTTCATATGTCAGAGCGAAGTAAAATTATTGCTATGTATTTGTTATTATTCCAAATGCATGGCCTATTCTTCAAGACCAAATATTTTATATGGCTTTTTAGGATACTTGGGCATATTTTACTCATCGGGTGCAAAAGATAAATAAATTATTAGTTGTTTTTCATGAAATGAAAAGAGTTGGGTCTATTCATGATTTTGGGTCGAAAAAATTTTGAATCAAAAGTGTTTAAATGTGTTTGCAACACACTGATACCTAAACTGGCTATTACCTCTGGAAAAACTGCAACATTATGCAACTATGTAACTAATTTCTATCTTAAATAAATTTTGAAGTATCTTGGCAAGTATACTAATAAGAAAAGAACAAAACATTCTCCAGTGGCGTAACGTTTAAGAAAAAATCGAGAAAAATAAAGAAAAATTAAAAATTGATGAATTTAACTCAAATTTTATATTTAGATTACTTTTTTAATTTGGAAGAACTTTTCCTTATAAGATTTTGCTGTATTTTTATAAATTAAGGTACTTTACTCTTGACGCGATTTCGAAAAAATTACATTTGCGCCCGCACTAAAAGCAGTACGGAAAATTTTAAATACTCATTTACTGTTTTATGGCAAGCACCAACTTTTATTAAGAATAAAATTTTCTGAGAAACCAATAATAAAAAAGTTTCCCATGTGTTGCATACTTTTTTGGACACACTGTATATGGAGCCGTATGCCAGGTAAACATATTTTGACAAAAACAATCTTAAGATTCTCTTTCTGTATTATTTTTAAGTTGTTGATTTAAGATTCTTAAGATTTTCTTTCTGTATTATTTTTAAATTGTTGATTTAAATGCAACAAATATTATGTTGGTTGTATAAAGTTATTTTTCTCAACCTATATCATCAACATAAATTTAAAAGTAAATATTTCAAACAAAAAATTAAATAGACATCATTGCAATTTTAAGATGTTGTTACTCTTTTCTTATAGATCTTTTCTTAAAACTGTCAATACACATATTAAAGGTTACATATAAACCTTAACAAACCTCATCTAATTGATTGCTATATAGTTTTCTAAATAAATAATCTTTTAGATTAACAACCAAATATGATTTTTTTTAACAGCTAATACTTTTTGAACAGTTAGAGCCATTTTTCAGATTTTTGGAGTGTAATAAGAACATTAAATTTGTAGATTGTTCCTATTACCCGTGGCGCCTTCATATAACAAACGCGTAGCCTAATATAAAGAATGTTCTTATTAACAAAATAAGAGGGTAATAAGAACATCGTGGTGGGTCAATAAGAACTGAGATGGTTTCATTGTCTTAAATAGGATTATTCAGACCATGGAATTTTTTTTGGCTCACAAATAATCATATTACCTTGCAGTTTTACCAAAGAAAATAATAGCTACGCAATAGAAAACGCATAACAAGCTTTTAAGAAATTTCCGCCAGAGCGCGGGTCCTCCGAAAGTTGCTGCGCTGTTTACGAATAAATTAAATCTCGCACTGAAATCGTCGAAATACAGGCCGCGGCGTTGCCGCCTCACCGACGGCCGGCTAAACACCGGCGGCAAGAGCTTGGTTTAAATAAAAATGTTAGACGTGTCGAAGAAATAAAGCTTAACATTTTCGAAATGAATTTAAAAATTGAAATGTTATTTATTACGATTTTAAAATGCCGTGTTTTTAATTTAATTGAATGTTCATTTTACAAATGACCCTTTTTATGTAGCGTATTCTTTTAGTTAATATAAATAAGGAAATAATTTTTAAATTGGTAGATTTATAGTCATAAGTAGCTTTATTTTTTGTAACGCTCTTTAATTTTTTTTTATCAGATTTTGATAAAAAAAAAAAGTTCTCAGGTTATAGTTTATGAAGAATCCTATTCTTTAGCTTGGGTTCGATACATTTAAATGAAACATTAAGTAAAGAGATAGAGGTCTATTTCATCAACAAAAATTATTAACATATTAAATTGAAATAAAACAAAACAAGCAAATAACTATTAATACTAACAGGTACCTTGTACAGTCGTGCGCAAAAGGACAAAAATGACACATAAACACAAAAAAGGTACAAACTCAGAAAGTTTAAATAATTTCGGTTAAATAAAATAGTCAACTGATGATTTTAACGAATAATAAAGATTGAACACAATCCGTTTTATTTTTAACTATTGGACAATCAATGTCACTACATGTATTATAATGGTAGTAATATTATGATCCACGGGTGCAGATAAAAGCCGGTTTTCAGTTTTTTTTTCGTACAACAAAATACTTTAGATAAACTCAATTTAATAACTTCTCACATGATAAAATTACCTACGTAAGTAGCTATAACCTTCTTTTCTAAATGACACCAAAAAATATGAGGTTTTTAGGGTAATGAATATTGGAATGTGGTTATAGGGATTAAAAAAATCAAATGATAATGAACGTTAGAAAAAAATTCGCCTTATCGACTAAAATAAATATAGTCACAAAGTGCCTGAGGGCTATATAAGAGAAATGCATGAGCTACTCAAGGCCACAACAGTGTTATAAAAGCTAATACAAATCTATCGTTAACCTATATTTAGAATAAAATTAAATTGCATTAATAAATGCGGCAACCTTAAGCTTATTGACAACAAATCGAATCAATAAATTTAGAATTAATTACCCGAGGAGTATTGACCTCTTTTCGATAATTCTTACCGCAAAATACAGCATCTTTTTTTGCTAAAAACAAAACCCGTCATAAACATTTGGGAATATACAGGATGTTGAGAAAAAATTGAACTCGTGACTATTATATATCACCATTAAACGATTACCATTTTGAAATAGACAGACCTTGAGACAGACATACAAGAGCTTTTAAAATTTGTATTCCCAAAGATCCAGAGAATCTCCAATTAAAATAATTTAAGAAAAAAAAACAGAAATACCCTGACTTTATCTAGTATTTGTCAATGTATCGTTGGTAGAGGGATGAAAACCAATACTTGATTGACAGATATATGAAACAATATATGAATGTTCTACTCTTTTTGTCTGAATTTTTTTTGTTGCTATTCTGAGTTTACCTAGATATACATACTTAAGAACAAAAACGCAGCTTGGGTGACGATGGCATAAATTGAGTTCACTACGATGGCATTATATCTTTGGAGTTGGAGATTAAACGTAAAATATTGAACTTGTTTTGACTTAAGGTATTTAATATAAAACAACGACACATTAAACTGGCGTAACTGTCGTGGAACGCCAAGAGGATTATTATGAACATATCAAACAGTTTTGGCAGATGTTATATTGATTTTACATTTTAATCAAGGGTTCCACAAGAGTTACGTCCTCTGAAAGCGTCCAATGAAAGAATGTATCTTCTTTATTGTTCAGGATAAGTCTATAGAATACTTAATGGTGGTGACAAGTTTTGGTCCACGACTTTATAGGTACACCATACCCTTTTAAGGCATAAAAAGGAAAAATATTAAATTTTGACCGCTGCGCGCATGCACATCACAATGGAAATTGTGTTTTATTCTGTGAATTCCAGAATATTAGGATGCATGCTCTTTTAAGGACCGATAATGAGGAAGTTTCATCAAATTTTTTTATTGCTTATTTCGATAGCCCATGAAAAATAAGTGGACAAGTGTTTTTTATATTTTTTTCATAAGTCGAAAAATGAGGCAGATATAACGCTTTGAAATGTGCTTATGACGTCACAATACACATGAATTGTTACGCCGCACCATGCTTAGTATACCTATATATACAAAACTAAAAACTGGCATAGCTCTCGTAATAATCATCTTTAAAGGAAATACAAAAATACGTACCGATTTTTTTTTCACTGTTCCAAGGTTTGCATTGAAAAATAATCAGTTTAATTTTTCAGGAAACTTCCTCATTGTGCTTTCTTAAAAGGGCATGTATTGTAATATCACTGAAAATCTTTCGCAAGAAAAGCCTCAAAATCTATTTCACCTTTCTAATCTTGAGCTAAATGATTATCGTTTAAAAAGACATGGTGTATAAAGTTTTGGGTGAAAACATGTCACCACCACTTTAATAACCACTAAAATATCATTTACTGGTTTTTTAAATTTTTTATTTTTTGAACAAACTTTTTCTTGAGGGAAACATGCCACTTGCAAAATTTAAATAAATTGGTTTTTACGAGATCTTCAATAAAAAATATCTTATAGCAAGGATTATCTTTGCAACCTAGCCAGCGCAAGGATTTGCTTACAATCATATTTTTTATTTACAAACTAATGAATTCCCGATCTTTATAATTATCGAAATAGTGTTTTATGAGCAAATAGGCACGGTGAACAAACAATGCTGTTTCTTCTGATGGAACTACCAAAGCCATTTTATTATCCCCACCGTAATTTTTATGAAAAAGAAAGGTTTGCTTTAAATTTGACATTTCGGTTTTATTCTCATTAGAGGGAGGGACTATAAAGCAGTGAGGGCATTTAAATTTGTCTTTAACCTTTTTAATAAGATATCCTGCATAGTTCTAATGTGCTTGTTTTGGCTCTATAGGATTGAGAGGTACTGTGAGAAGTATTCTGAGAGACCTTTAAACCAGCCTCAGAACTGCTTATTGTTATCATTTTTTCACTTTCAAAGAGTTGAAATATCCCATTAATACTTTGTACAATCCCATCAAAGCACGGCGGTCTTGTTTTTTTGAAGTCTTTTTTAGCACTGATAGAGGTGGTTAGTTTAGTTATTGATTTAAAGACTTCTCTTCCTTTTTTTAGAATATTAATAACTTTGCAGTTTTTTTTTCATTTAGACCGCACCGGTAGGGGTTTCTACTATATATAGCTTATCACGATTAAGGGCATCAAACAAATTATTTAAAAATAAAACAAAATCAGCTGTCGGTGAGCCGTAATTATCATCTATTTGCCGATTACTAATGCACGTTTTAATTGCAGCGGCCATGGCTTTTGAAAATAATTGAAGTGCCAATCTACAAGACATTTTTTCAAAACAGTTAGGGTTAATATGTCTTTCAGTTATTTTTGTGAGTGCCCTACCACAAGCTGACTCTTTATCAATGTCAAATGTTTTTTTAATATTATCAAATGTTATGATTTTTTCTTGGAGTTTAAAACAACCGGTCATTAAATTATTACGAATACTTTTGAAAAGATTGGGCACATCAAATATTGCAAATATTTTAAAATTCTTTACATTAAAAAATGGATTTTCTTTGGTGACTCCTAAAAGCTTAAATGCACCCCTATTTTTGCTTGCTTGGTCACACACCACTAATTTTGGAATAAAACCTATATCAATAAGAGATGTTATGTTATCTTCATTAGTGTTTTAAGATTGTTTTGCCGTATAGATCCATGACAAAACTAATATGATATCGGAATTTTCCAATTTTTAAAAAGACCTCTTATTGAAAATACTAGTGCAAGTGCTGTACTTTTTGACGCCCTCCCTATTTTTTTCTGTTATACTCAATTAATTCGTTAATACTCATTTGATCAAAAGCGAGTACACATTTCTTTTCGTTTTTTGCCACAGCCGCACATCGTAATTTTAAGTGTTCTTTTATGCCTTCATCGAACCCCGTTTTAAACAAATTTTGGCCAATCCACTTTCGGATTGTAGAGACTGATGGAAGGACAATTCCTTTTCTTCTCAAAAACTGATATGCTGATGGCGATTTGTAAAACAAAGAAATGGATATTTGTTTTTCTTGGACGCCCTCGTAACTGCTTTAAAAAAATTTTTTAGCACAATTCGAAGAATTATATAAAAAGGGTAACAGGGATATTAATTTGTTTTGTCTATTTTTTTGCGTTAAAATAATAATTCGTTTATGACATCTTTTTACTTTTGAATCCATAATTATTTATATTATGTTTTTTTTTAATTTGATTATTTCTTGGTGTCATTTGGGTATCAGGCATTTGAGTAATATCATCGATAACTCTTTTGTTTTCGTGGTCTAAACCACTGTCGAACCTAGGTCGTTTCCTGGCAAACTCGTCTGTGGTGGGACTGAGTGAGAGAAGATCATGTTCGCGCCCTGAATACGTTTTCTTTGGAATGTTAACTCTTAATAATTCTTGTTCATCATAATTCTCGTTGAACTTTTTTGGGACGGCGCCGGCCTTAGGTTTTAAATAATGCTTTTTCCGATTTGTAGTCTTAGCTAGTAAAATATTTGTCACAAATATGTTTCTTTTTACGTGTCTACAGCGTCTAACCCAAGCAAACTTGTGTGTCCTAAAATGACAAGTCTCGAACAATTATTTAAATAACGAAACAAGGGTATAAATTAAAATGGGTATTAAATAAACTCAAAGAAAGAATACTTTATCCATAAAATAAAACTGTTGGTAATGATTTACTTCAACTATCTACCTACGCAAAAACAAACAAAAATCGAATTTTTCGCAACTAAATACTAAACTAATAAAGCCCGAGTTTAAGTACACTTCAGCATCAAAGACTAAACGATTCAATTCCAGAAAAATTGAAAAATAATAAAATTAACTTCATAAAGGTCTCAATGTGTATTTTTTTAGTAATCACAAAATGAAATTTTAAATAATTTTTCGGGTTATGGAAGCCATTATAAGATTTATAAATTTGGTAGGACATCATTTTGTTCGGGAAAGAGACAGAGATTTTAAACTTTTAGGACATATCTAATTAATCTTTCAACAAAAGAGTGCGAAATTTCATATTTTCTAATGTAATCGTAGAAAATGTATTCTTTCCTACGAAATCATGTCGTTACTTTCTACACAAAAGTAGCAAAAACCCTTCCAAAGAACATCATGTCCAAATGGAAAAATTTAAGTTAGACAAAAAAGCGAAGTAAAAAGCAAGCAATTAATGAACTCTAAAAGTGGCAGATGCCCTGCCCTTTTATTTAAAACGTATAAAATAATTTTTATATGCTCCGTTAATGCAATCAAAAAATATATTTCCGTATTTAAAGAGGTAACGATAAAGAATGTAACAATATATCTATTCAAAACGTTTTTATTTAGGCAACAGCAAGATTGGAATGAACAAATTAGGTGTTTTTTTTATCATAAAATCATAAAATATGCGACCCAAAAAAGCAGCTATATTTTTTTTAAATTATGAATTCTCATGTGTTTGATATTACATAGTTAACTACCCATTTTTTACAAATTTCTTCGTTTTTATATGGAAACCGAAACATTTTAATTTTGTCATCTCTTCAACTAGCACGACAGTTAAAATACTGGCATACATTGCCTGACATGTTTCTGGGTATCAATACCTATATAATTATAATTTTATAATAAAAATTAGAAAGAATAAGATCACCTATACAACTCTCCGCTTACGCAAGCTAACAATGAAAGTAAATTAATAACTATACTACATTTTCGACGAGCGCGCGCTAAACGCGTGCTGTCCGGCCTTTCCACTGAACAACAAATTCGTGGAAATTCTCGCGGCACTCGGCAGTCGCGGCGCTTCTTCTATGAATCTTTGGCAATATTGTACGGCTCGTATGCGGATTTCCAAGAAAGGAGCCAGGCTTAGAAAAGCCTGGCTCCATCGGAGGGGTCTTTCGCTTTACATTGGATAATTCTTCTATTGCGTAGCTATTATTTTCTTTGGTTTTACGGATACTTTCATATTACGCTTATGTCTTTTAATTAATATTAAAAGTAAAACCATTAAAATTTTGAACCTATCATTATCCTATCAGGCCCTTCTACCTAAAAACATTTTTTTATATAAACAAAATTGACAAAGTTATTTTCTTTCCTTTGCTCTAGGCATCCACTTTTTGATGCTTGTTTCAATGTCCTTTTTAGTGGAATCCTTAAATTGTTAGAAAACAGCATCTGAAAAAAGATATAAAATAGTAATTAACATCAATGGGTATATATAGGCTGATAAGAAGTGGCAAATAAAATACAAGGGTTTTGTTTGTGTATAATAAAAGCCGAATCTGTTATTTGCAATTATTATCGCCCTTGCTTTTGTTCCAAATTTTCCGTTACTTTTGTTTGTCATATGTGACAACCAGGCATTTTAAATGGGAATCTCAAAATCATGTATGCTGTAGGTAAAATTTGACGTTATCTAGGCCATCGAAAAAGGCTTAAATAGAACAACCATGATGTTGCCCTACGTTTTTTTTTTTATTGGAATTACCATTTTATAGCAAAAATCATAATATATACAACAAAAAATATTCCTGTTGGATAATTATTGACGCCATATTGAATTGGGATTTTTGACAATAAATTATTGACACATTGCGATTCCCTAATTTTGTGAAAGAATTAAAAGTTTCTGTAAATTGAAATAAATATAGTAAAGGAACTATAAAATAGGAAGGTAATATAAAACAGATTAAAACAAAAACTTGGTACGCTATAACTAATAAATAACTAACCCTCCGCTATTTAATATCTAAAAAACTAATAAAACCTAACAAATAATATATAATTAGGAATTTTACAAAGGAAATCTAGCAAAATAGAATTAAATTAATTAATGATTTAAAATTAACACTTACCTATAAAGTCTGTTCCAGCCTTAATGAAAATGCCTGCGTCACGGGCTATATCGGAGATAATTATATTCACAATATTAACCAAACCACATTCATAGAGAAATATATGTAAGACACGAACACTAATATCTTTTAAAAAATAGTTTATTCTAAACTTGAACTATACAAAATGCGCTCTCCGTTGGGTCACAGTGTCCCTATTATTTAAGGATCCTTTGCACTCAACATGCAATATAACAGAAACATCTGGCTCGATGGTTAACTCTTAAAACTAATAATCGTAAATCTAAATAGACCGGGCTCTAGGAAATGCACTAGTTGGAACCGATGTCAAGGGTTGAATTCCAAGAAGATGATTGCTCACATATGAAGGGTACAGGGGAAAAACGATCTAAGCGCTATTTCCATAGAAAACTTTTTTATTATTGATTTCACAAAAAATTTTATTCTTGATAAAAGTTGGTGCTTGGAAAAAAACTAATTTTGACAATGCTATATTAAGTATAAGTTATACAGGGTACTTAAAAAATACAAAAAAGATGGTTAAAGAAACAAAAACTTTGGAATATCGGAAAACCTTCTACAGAAAAAATAAAGCTCCTATTAAGATAAAAATAAAAGTCAAATACCATTTTTTTCAAAAGTGCATCGTTAACGAAAAAAATAAGGACAAAATTAAGAAAAAGATGGGTTTTCAATAATTGACATGGATGTTTTTGTTTTTTTAACCAAAATTTTTATATTTTTTAAGTACCCTGTATAACTTATCCTTAATTTAGCATTATCAAAATTAGTTTTTTTCCAAGCACCAAATTTTATCAAGAATAAAATTTTCTGTGAAATCAATAATAAAAAAGTTTCCTAAGAAAATGGCGCTTAGATCGTTTTTCACATGTACCCTTCATATATATTCAGCAACACGATTTGAGCTTGATACTTGTGGACACTAAATGGATTTCCACTGGATATCCATTTCTGGATGTTCAATTAATGTCCAGTAAATATACCCCATTGGATGTTCATTTGACATCCAGTTTATGACTATGATTTCTATATACATTTGTGGACACTAAATGGATTTCCACTGGATATCCGCTTCTGGCTATTCAATTAATGTCCAGAAAATATAGTCCATTGGATGTCCATTTCACATCCAGTTTATGACCATGGTTTCCATACATTTGTGGACACCAAATGGATTTTCACTGGAAATCCGTTTATGGATGTTCAATTAATGTCCATAAAATATAGTTCATTGGATGTCCATTTGTCATCCAGCTTATGACCATGATTTCTATATACATTTGTGGACACTAAATGAACTTCCATTGGATATCCGTTTCTGGCTGTTCAATTAATGTCCAGAAAATATAGTCCATTGGATGTCCATTCGATGTTCCTGGACATCTGTACACATTTTGTACCTAAAACGGATATCCATTGGATGTCGGGTGTTATCTGGGTAGCTTTTGGCTCCATATTTTGAATTTCTTTATTAAATATTTTATACGCTGCTCGAATAAGGTGAAGTAATACAAAAATAGATTTCTTATCTAAATTTTACAATTATTATAAAACAGCAATTGAAAACTTTTGTTTTAAAAAAATGGAAACTCTTTAATATAGAGCTATAAATTGTTTTATATATAAATATGGCAGTTACGAACCGTTTATTTTTCCAAAATTTTTAGCCTTGTTTTGAGTTGAAAAATCTACCCTGGTTCTTATTTCCCCATGTTCTTATTACCCCAGGCTCCCCTACTTAATATGATTCAATATAAAGTAGATAAATAAGACCATATGAATTGTCCCTTCTGCCATCCAGTGTAGTAAAACCAAGCCTCTCTAGCATGCTCCGGTAAAAGATCATATAAGAATATGCCTTAAATTTTTTTACATGTAGGTACCTAAGAAATCTTTTCCATCTCAATTATGATATAATTTGAAAAGGCTCTGGGCGCCCAAACAACAGACGCATACTCCAATAATGGTCTCACCAAGGCATTATAAAGCCTCACAATGATATCCGGGTCTCGAAAGATCGAGAGCTCCTAATTACAAAACCGAGCACCCTAAATGCTTTATTGATATAGCATCGTATTGCTTATTAAACCTGAAATTAGATTGGAATAGCACACCAAGATCCTTAAATTTCACTCACTCGGTCTAGTTCTCTATCACTTAAATAATATGGGGACAAGTAACATTGATTTTTGTCAACATTAAGTGTCATCTTATTTTGCGATTTGTGTTCTGAATAACCATTACCTTTATATAAAGTAATGTATTTTTGGTACAGGGTGTTTTCACAAGGACTGAACAGGGACTTATTTTTGACCTTCCGTGTATTTTTAAAACAAACCAAAATAGCCATTCAATGTATTTCTTTCTGCTAAATGCAAAAATGTAACCAAAAGAATATTTGGACCGAAAACAAAAGACTTAGGTAGACCATGGATGAATACATTTTTGGACTCTCTAGAGAAATCTAAACACATTTCGTATATAATAAATATACTATACCTATCTTTAGCTGTTTATGAAATATTGACAGTTGAAAGCATAGACAAAACCATTCTTCTATGTTGAAAGTCAGGCATTTGGACAGGCTCTAAAAACTAAACTGCATGAGATCAAAGAAAATGGTTTGCACATTCCTACCTTAGGTTTTCATAAGCTATCGAATGACAGTAACTTCGAATTTAACCCACGGATAAAATTAATCGGAACTTTTAAACCTCTGGTTAAATTCAAAGTCACTGTCATTCGATAGCTTAAGAAAACCTAAGATAGGAATGTGCAAACAGTTTTCATTGATATCATGCAGTTTAGATTTTAGAGCCTGTCAAGTGTCAATATTATGTAAACAGCTAAAGATAGGTATAGGATACTATACACGAAATGTGTTTAGATTTCTCAAAAGATTCCAAAAATTTAGTAATATATATAGGGTGTTTCATTTAAAAAACACTTCATCCCTGGCGTAGGTCTTTTGTTTTTGGTTCAATTTTTTAATTTAGCAACAAAAAATACAGCATCATTTTCATACATCGATTGGCTATTTTGTTTTGTTTTTTTTTTAAATACACAGAAGGTCGAAAAATAAGGCCCTGTTCAGTCCTCATTAGAACACCCTGTACAACAATAGATACTCAATTTTAATAATGCACTTCAGGACATTCATTCTATTATCAGGTTTCCTTCTATTAAGAGGACTCTGTTTCAAAATTAAAAGTTACACCTACCTGTTGTTTATGTTTGAATGCGAATATTTTAGATACAAGTTTCTATTTGATAACATAATGGTAATTAATCTTCAACAGTCTGAATTTTGAAAATGAGACTTTTTGGTCATATATTAATGATTTATTTTTCACAAAAAGACCTGGTGAATTTCCCTCTTAATTATTTTAGATTACTTAAAACACCTCATAATATATTTCGCATTTTTTGTATTCTATTACTCAGAGTATTATTCTGAGGTATTCCAGCTTAAGAATATCTTTTTCAAGAAGAATATTTTTTTTGTTAATAATGATATTTGATATTTAAAGTAAGAAGGATCCAAAAGTCTCAGATCTCAGATTCCCACAATCTCGGACAGATAAGACAGAACCAACCAAATTTGCCAGATGAGTATTGTTTTTGTAGTTAAAAAACGTTCGCGTTTTTTAACTAGCAAACTAAGTACCTGATGCAAACAAAAACTAACATAATTAATTGCGAAACGAATCACGAAAATTAAAAGAGCGTGATATATTTTAAACACCCTTATAAAAAGATCGTCTGTAGTAGACTATAGTCAAAATCGTTAAATTTAGTAACCTTCTATTTCAGAGAATAACAGAAATATCGAGTTTTGGGTTTAGATCCTGTAAAAATGCAGAAACTCCCGCAAATCTTCTGATTATTGAAATCAACAATAGATATACCTATATCTTTATGTTTATACATTCATAAAATTCCAAAAGTCTGGCACATCGTACTGGAGCCATATTTGAAAATAAATGTAAAGCCAAAACTTGATTGAATAAAACATGAGCAGTTATAAAATAGTACTTACCTTTGTCATTCTCCACTACAATGAAGGTTCCAGAAACCCAACAAAATATGTCCATAATTTCTTTATTATATTCTCCATCGCAGTGTATGGGATCGCCAAAATACTGTTTGCTGGACAACAAAATCGCAAAACAAAACAAAAGTATAACGGAGAATTTATAATGTAATTTAAATACATTATTGTCTGTACGTACTTCCTCGCATTTAAAGACCTCAAAGGTTTTGAGAAAATCTTGCATCTTCAAACTCAAACAAGAAAAAATTAGAAAACCGCGCGAAAATACGAAATAACGAGAAAGAAGCTGATATAATGATGAAAAATTTTCGACTTGCCACTTGACGTTCGACGGAGATTTACGTAAAGATAGGAATGTGGTTTTCTGTTCTGCTCATAAAAAAAAGAAGGCAGTTTCGACAGTTTACTAAACTAAAGCGGCGTTTACATTAGGCAAGTTTTGCTTGTGCTAGTACTTAATTGCAAGTACTTGATCAATGTCATAGATACATATTAAGGGGTAATCAATGTAAACTGTGCTTCAAGTACTTGCTCAACTGGTTATACTATTGCACAAGAAGAATTAGTTTGCAAGTTTAGTTGATTGGCGGTCTACCTTTCATGCACGCCAGAACTTGTACAACAATACATTTGCCGTGTAAACACATTTTCAAGTCGCGGCTTGCGGCAATACAGTGGTTGAATAAGAAATGGCGCCGAGTAGATGGTCAGACGAACAAATCCTATTTTTTTTTT
>JAEQML010065037.1:0-21422 GCA_016904865.1 Pissodes strobi | reverse complement strand
TATATACTTATTTGCTTTATGTCTAACCGTTTGTGAGAGAAACGACTATGAATCCAATTTTGGGAATAAAAATGAATTTTTCTGAAATTTTCGATAATCGCTGATCTGAAATGAAAAGTTTGCACAAGCAAAACTTAGATCATCTAATAAGTTAACTTTTTTCTTTAATAAGTTTTGATGTGGCGCTAATAGTTTCGGAAATATTGCACTTTATTAATTTTTTTCAATGTCCTGTATCATACGATATGTTCGAAGGTTAAGGAAAACCTGTAACTTCCTTGACATCAACTGATAGATTTTCGAAATCTACGTAAAATTTCCAGTCTCTCATGTAGGTACCATGCGTTTCGCATGAAAAAGACCGAAAACGTTTGATTTAGCGTTTTCTCAGCCTAAATATGCGAAATAACGCATTTCCACTTTTTATAAGCAAGAAGTCGAAAGTTTCGAACCCATTCGAATGAATTCATGCTATTTGCTCATAGCTATATACTTATTTGCTTTATTATATTACGATACCCTTGTCCAATTAGATAACACACGTAGTCACACCATTTCAGCTTTCGTCGAGCAAAGTTTAAAGATTTAAAGAAAAAATAAACAATCTTCGCGCCATCCTCAGCAATCTCCGTGTCGTCCCATCTCAATCAATGCCTATTCATTACACTGTTTTGCTTCGTCGGGTAACGTTTGTTTTTTATCGAGCTTTTTGTGTGTGATTAAGAAATGCCGAAAAGACGTTTATTGAACTCTAGTGATAGTGAAAATGAAAATTTGGCAAGTATAAGAAGAAAAGGCTGTACAAAGGAACTAGAATGTCTTAACAGGAAGGAGTATCAGCGTCGCCCTGCTACACCTTTAAGTAAGCCTTACTTACCTATTCTGGGTATAACCGTTAAACCCTTTTTATGAATAGTATCTAGCTAAAACCATTAAAGCTAGCTAAGGCTTACTTACCTATTCATGGTATAATCGTTAAACCCGTATATGAATAGTATTTAGCTAAAATCGTTAAAGCTAAAAAATATTTTTTGGGTAAAACCGTTAAACCCAAGGAAGTTGCCCTCTTTTTAGGGCAGAGGATGGATTTTTTGGACTAAATAACTCAATTGGTTCAGGTGAGTCTTTTTTGTACTGATTTTATGTGGAAAAACTTTGCCGATCAGGGTATAATCGTTAAACCCGTATATGAATAGTATTTAGCTAAAACCATTAAAGCTAAAAAATATTTTTTGGGTAAAACCGTTAAACCTAAGGAAGTTGCCTTCTTTTTAGGGCAGATAAAGAATTTTTTGGACTAAATAACTCAATTTATTCAGGTGAGTCTTTTTTGTACTGATTTATTCTATGTGGAAACCCCTTTGCCGATCAGGGTATAATCGTTAAACCCGTATATGAATAGTATTTAGCTAAAACCGTTAAAGCTAGAAAATGTTTTTTGGGTAAAACCGTTAAACCCACGAAGTTGCCTTCTTTTTAGAGCAGAGAATGGGTTTTTTGTACTAAACAACTGAATTTATTCAAGTGAGTCTTTTTTGTACCGATTTATCCTATGTGGAAAACCTTTGCCGATAGATATAAAGAAGTAAAAGCGCAGTGGCGCACGGGACGAGATATCAAGAAATTTTCATCGCTCGCAGCGAAGAAATCCAATTTTCCTTGGGGTTTAAACTCCCATCAAAGTACTTCAATTGCAAGTACTTCCAAAGCTGATGGTTCTTTATACTTCAAGCGAGGGTTTCAAAGGTCCAAAATGAATGGGAGGCAACACCGAAAGCGGGACAGGCCGCCGACATCGGAAAGGGCGGAGAGGCGGGGTGGCAGCGTACCCCAACCGCAGTTACAGGAAGTAGTGGTGAATACCCGCACTTTCGTGGTAGACTAAAAGAGTTCTGGCATATTTGGTGTAAGTTTACACAAGATAAACTTCTGTTATCTTTGATACAGGGATATAAAATTCCGTTTTTTAAAAATCCAATACAAACTGAAATTTATAGTACTAATTTGTCAAAATGTGATCTACAGAATTATTCTTCTGCCATATTTACTATGTGTCAGAAAGGCGTAATTAGAGAGTGCGCCCCTGTTAAAGATAAATTTATAGTTGCTCCACATTTCAAGTTGGAGGATACTTATAAAACTGTCAATTACTTAATTTCAAAAAATGCTTATATGGCAACTCTCGACTTAAAGGACGCCTGCTATATGGTGTCAATAAATCACGGTCATAAAATTTATCTTCGTTTCAAATTTCAAGACAAACTTAATGAATTTAACTGTTTACCAATGGGGCGCTATCAACTGCTCCGTATATGTTTACAAAACTGCTAAAACCTATATTTCGATTTTTTAGGCAACAGGATATTTTATGCCTTCTTTATTTAAATTTTAAATGATATTCTTTGTCTGGGCCGTTCAATAGATGAGGTACAATTTAATGTTAATGTTATGCCCGGTATTTTACAATCTTTAGGTTTCATCGTTAATACTGAGAGATGGTCTATCTGATGGACTGATCAGGCAGTTCCGACTGCTCAATCTCCCATTCTTTCTGGAGGTGCACCAGAAGTTGGCCCGGAAATCGCTCAGCTGTTAGGCGATATACCGTCCGGAAAGGACGTAATTTTTGGGAAACCACTGCTACACGCATTGGCGGATCGGTGGGAGAAATAGCTGGTCTTGGGCATAGCTTACGGGCTCCATCTTTAAATCCCGAACTGGAATCTTCGATCCCAGATTACAGTGAAAAATCAGATAAATACCTGGCTAGCATGCAAACTCATCTCGGCACTGATGGACTTACACCCTTGGGGGAAGTCACTGATACGATACCGAGTACGATACTGACTCCCGGATCGGTAATATCTAATGTTAAAACCGATATTTTTTGCCTCATGTTGTAGCTGCTGGAAAGTTGCTTTGTGGTGTTTTTCACATGCTGACCACAAACAGAAAATACGGTTGGTTTCATACCAAAATTTTGGAACGCCAAAAGTACCTGTCACTGCAACGATCTTTAGGGGATCATTCTGATACCATATCTGTTACCAAACCTGTACACACCGAATTGCATTGGTGGTTCCTTAACATTGAGCATTCTTTTACTTCACTTATTGTCAGAACTATAAATTCGAATTATTTTCTGATGCTTCAAAGACAGGGTGGGGGCGATCTGCCGGAATGAGATTACCCGTGGATTCTGGAGTAAATCTGAATATATCATATTAATTATTTAGAACTTTTAGCCATTTATCATGCCTTGCAATGTTTTGCTTCTAGGGAAAGTAACTGAACTCTTTTATTGCGGGTAGCCAATAAAACAGCTATTGCGTATATTAAAACAAGATGGGTGGTGTTATGTACACAATCTAAGTAGACAGATATGGTCTTGGTGCGAAGAACGAAAAATTTTGTTGCATGTTTCGTATATACCATCGAAAGAGAATACAATAGCAGACGAGAAATCCTGGATTTCACATATAGAATCTGAATATACTCTCCATAGTAGCGCATATGCAGACATTGTTTCATGTTTTGGTGAACCCCATATAGATCTTTTTGCATCCCGAATAAATGCAAATTGTAGGATTTACGGTTCCTGGTTTAAAGACCCGGGAGCACTAACATCAGATATTTTTACATTAAAATGGGAAAAGTCTAACCCCAATGTCCTTTAATAGGAAGGGTTTAAAAAAAATATAATTGAGGATCATCCAGTGGCATCTTAGTCGGCCATACTGGCCTAATCACTCATGATTTTCTTTATTTTTATGGTTATGTTGTTAAAAGCTAAACATTTTTTGAGCCTTCCAAGAAATTGCTTATTTTTTCTTTCGGGAAATCTCACCCATTATTCGGGGAGCTTTTTTAAGAAAGAACATATAGAATCTATTCCAATAATGGTAAATTATATTAGCAAATCAATTTTATTTCAATATTCGACTACGTATAAAAAATGGTGGCTATTTTGTAATTAATATAGTCAAAGACAAAGTCTTTATTCATGCTATTACATTAAAAATGCTTGCACACGTCGTATAAGCTAGATTTACACCGTAAGTGTTGGTAACATAATTTATTTTTTATACGAATTCTTTGTTACAAAGTTGTCATACGCTTCACTTAATACGGACTAATATTACTAGCCATGATTTTTTTTATAAAACGTTTTTTGAAAGGCGTCTTTCGTGACCGGCCTAGTTTCCCAAAATACTCAGATTGGGATCCATCTATTATATTACAGTATCTTAAAAATTGTATCCTTTAGAAAATTTATCCTTGGAACAACTAACAAAGAAGTTAGCAACTTACTAGTTTAAGTTCTGGTCATCGTATTAACACTCTTTTAAAATTAAGTATTGACAATATAAATAAAAAATCAGATTGTGTGGATGTGTACTGTACAGATATGTTAAAAATTTCCAGTCATAAACGTGAACAGCCAATTTTAAAACTTAAAGTTTTTGATAATCACAGATTTTACGTTGTTCCAACATTAAATAAATATTTAGATAGGACTCAGTCTATAAGAAATAATGAGAGATATTTATTTCTGACGCACCGTAAAGCTTTTCATAGGGCGTCCACTCAGGCGATAAATCACTGGGTTAAAGATGTGAAATGTAGAGGCATAGACATAAACAAATTTAAAACTCATAGCAAAAGACATTCTTCAACTTCTGCAGTTTTCAGGGCTGGTCAAAAAGTATATGGCCTTTGCCCAAATTTACAATAGACCACTGCAGTCGGATAAAAATGTATTAGAATAATTAGTCTCTCAAATGTATCAATTGTTTTAATTCCTTGTCAGTTTATAAGTTTATATAATTATTATATTACTTGGTAGTCCTATATAAAACTACAAAATCAATTATAGTGTTTTTTATTCAGACATTATATACCGATTTCATATACTGTTTACAAAGTTGAAAAAATTGCTGTTAACTTTAAATAACTACGTGTGTTATCTAATTGGACAAGGGTATCGTAATATAATTAGAAGAACAAACGACTTACCTGTAGGAAGTTCGTTCTGGATTATATTAGATACCCTTGTCCAATTAGAGTCCCTCCCTGGACCCACCCTTTATTGCAATTTTTTCATGCTGGTCGCTGCAACAGTGTAATGAATAGGCATTGATTGAGATGGGACGACACGGAGATTGCTGAGGATGGCGCGAAGATTGTTTATTTTTTCTTTAAATCTTTAAACTTTGCTCGACGAAAGCTGAAATGGTGTGACTACGTGTGTTATCTAATTGGACAAGGGTATCTAATATAATCCAGAACGAACTTCCTACAGGTAAGTCGTTTGTCCTTCTAATTCTAACCGTTTATAAGAAAAACGACTCTGAATCCAATTTTGGGAATAAAAATGTATTTTGCTGAAATTTTCGGGTAATCGCTGATCTGCACAAGCAAAACGTAGATCATCTAAAAAGTTAACTTTTTTCTTTAATGTTTCGATGTGGCGCTAATAGTTTCGGAAATATCGCCCTTTATTAATTTTGTTCATGGTCCTGTATCGTACAATATGTTCGAAGGTTAAGAAAAACCTGTAACTTCCTTGATATCATTTGATAGATAGATACGTGAAATGTCGCGGTCTTTTAAAAAAGGATCGGTCATTTCGTGAAAAAATGGTAATTACTGCTCACTTTGATTCAAAAATCAGTTTTGGGAATAAAAATGTATTTTTCTGAAAATTTCGGGTAATCGCTGATCTGAAGCAAAAAGTTTTACGAGCAAAACGTAGATCATCTAAAAAGTTAACTTTTTTCTTTAATGTTTCGATGTGGCGCTAATAGTTTCGGAAATATCGCCCTTTATTAATTTTGTTCAAGGTCCTGTATCGTAGAATATGTTCGAAGGTTAAGAAAAACCTGTAACTTCCTTGACACTAGCTAATAGATTTTCGAAATCTACGTAAAAATTCGAGTCTCTCATGTAGGTTACATGCGTTTCGCATGAAAAAGACCGGAAACGTCAGATTTTGCGTTTTCTCCGCCTAAATATGCGAAATAACCCATTTCCACTATTTTTATAAAGCCGCCTTGCTTATCAAGGCGTCGAAAGTTTCGAACCCATTCGAAAGATATGAAGCATTTTGCGCATAACTACGTATACCTTTATAAATTTACATGAAATGTCGCTGCATTTTGAAAAGGGTTCGGTCATTTCGTGAAAAAATGGTAATTACTCAATTGGATTCAAAAATAATTTTTAAATAGTTTTTCCGAAATTACAACAGAACAATTGATCTGACATGAAAAATGTATCAGACAAGAATTGTAAATCTGGTAATTTTACACATTTTTGTTATATACTTATTTGCTTTATGTCTAACCGTTTGTGAGAAAAACGACTATGAATCCAATTTTGGGAATAAAAATGTATTTTTCTGAAATTTTCGCGTAATTGCTGATCTGAAATGAAAAGTTTGTACAAGCAAAACTTAGATCAACTTAAAAGTTAACTTTTTCCTTTAATAAGTTTCGATGTGGCGCTAATAGTTTCGGAAATATTGCACTTTATTAATTTTGATCAATGTCCTGTATCGTACGTTACGTTCGAAGGTTAAGGAAAATTTGTAACTTCCTTGACATCAACTGATAGATTTTCGAAATCTACGTAAAATTTCGAGTCTCTCATGTAGGTACCATGCGTTTCGCATGAAAATGACCGAAAACGTCTGATTGAGCGTTTTCTCAACCTAAATATGAAAAATAACACATTTCCACTGTTTATAAGCAAGACGTCGAAAGTTTCGAAAGCATTCGAAAGAATTCATGCTATTTGCGCATAACTACGTATACCTTTATAAATTTACCTGAAATGTCGCGGTCTTTTAAAAAGGGTTCGGTCATTTCGTGAAAAAATGGTAATTACTCAAGTTTGATTCAAAAAACATTTTTAAATACAGTTTTTCCGAATTTACAAGAGAACAGTTGATCTGACATGAAAAGTGTATCAGACAAGAATTCTAGATCTAGTAATTTTACACATTTTTGTTATATACTTATTTCCTTTATGTCTAACCGTTTGTGAGAGAAACGACTATGAATCCAATTTTGGGAATAAAAATTAATTTTTCTGAAATTTTCGGTAATCGCTGATCTGAACTGAAAAGTTTGCACAAGCAAAACTTAGATCATCTAAAAAGCTAACTTCTTTAATAAGTTTTGATGTGGCGCTAATAGTTTCGGAAATATTGCACTTTATTAATTTTTTTCAATGTCCTGTATCATACGATATGTTCGAAGGTTAAGGAAAACCTGTAACTTCCTTGACATCAACTGATAGATTTTCGAAATCTACGTAAAATTTCCAGTCTCTCATGTAGGTGCCATGGGTTTCGCATGAAAAAGATCGAAAACGTTTGATTTAGCGTTTTCTCAGCCTAAATATGCGAAATAACGCATTTCCACTTTTTATAAGCAAGACGTCGAAAGTTTCGAACCCATTCGAATGAATTCATGCTATTTGCTCATAGCTACGTATACCCTTATAAATTTACGTGAAATGTTGCGGTCTTTTAATAAGGGTTCGGTCATTTCGTGAAAAAATGGTAATTACTCAATTGGATTCAAAAATAATTTTTAAATAGTTTTTCCGAATTTACAAGAGAACGGTTGATCTGACATGAAAAATGTATCAGACAAGAATTGTAAATCTGGTAATTTTACACATTTTAGGTATATACTTATTTGCTTTAGGTCTAACCGTTTGTGAGAAAAACGACTATGAATCCAATTTTGGGAATAAAAATGTATTTTTCTGAAATTTTCGGTAATCGCTGATCTGCACAAGCAAAACGTAGATCATCTAAAAAGTTAACTTGATTCATTAATAAGTGTCGATGTGGCGCTAATAGTTTCGGAAATAGTGCCCTTTATTAATTTTGTTCATGGTCCTGTATCGTACAATATGTTCGAAGGTTAAGAAAAACCTGTAACTTCCTTGACATCATTTGATAGATAGATACGTGAAATGTCGCGGTCTTTTAAAAAAGGATCGGTCATTTCGTGAAAAAATAGTAATTACTGCTCAATTTGATTCAAAAATCAGTTTTGGGAATAAAAATGTATTTTTCTGAAATTTTCGGGTAATCGCTGATCTGAAGCAAAAAGTTTGCACGAGCAAAACGTAGATCATCTAAAAAGTTAACTTTTTTCTTTAATAAGTTTCAATGTGGCGCAAATAGTTTCGGAAATTTTGCCCTTTATTAATTTTGTTCAAGGTCTTGTATCGTAGAATATGTTCGAAGGTTAAGAAAAACCTGTAACTTCCTTGACACCAGCTAATAGATTTTCGAAACCTACGTAAAATTTCGAGTCTCTCATGTAGGTTACATGCCTTTCGCTTGAAAAAGACCGGAAACGTCGGATTTAGCGTTTTCTCCGTCTAAATATGCGAAATAACCCATTTCCACTCTTTATCAGCAAGGCGTCGAGAGTTTCGAACCCATTCGAAAGAATTATATGATCAAACGAACTTACCTAAGTGATGTTCGATCTTAATTATATCCAGGTCTCGACGAAGTAAATACAGATCATGTAGTATCCCAGAGCGGGAGCGCAGGTCACACACTTTAAAGCACAAAATCAACAGAAACCCCTGGTACCTGACGGTTCCCCGCTCGTCCCAATCATTCTTTTTAAAGCTTCTAAAAATTGTTGTGTAAATACATGATTATAATAAAATTTACAGAACAATTAACAGAAACAATCTTAAATTAAAGTCTTAATATACCATACAAGAGTTAAATAGAAAGCTTTTTGTTTTTAATGCATAAATGACGGGAATAAAACTATATCTATCTGTATTTTGTAGCGCTTGGCGGATAAGTGCCCTGCAACCAGGGTAAGTTGCTGGTATAACGGGTGTGGAATCCTATCGGAGAAACAAGATAATTTTTTTATTTGGTTGGAAATAGATAGGGTCTGTTTTTAAAAGTGACATAAATTGTGGAAACCAAGGTTGAGTAACCCAATTCGGTACAACTACTATACCTTCTGCTTGATCGGCTTCAATTTTCTGTAAAACCCTTAAAATTTGGGAAAACGGCGGAAAAGCATAAAAATTAAAATTGCCCCAATCTAATGTGAAGGCGTCTACAGCAAAACTTTCTGGGTCTTTGCGCCATGAAACAAATAAGTTGCATTTTTTATTGCTGCGACTAGCAAATAAATCAATCTGGGGCTTTCCAAAAGTATCAACTAACTGTTTAAATATAAGAGGATTTATTTCAAACTCTGTCTCATCCTTTAAGGTTCTGGACTCTTTATCAACTTCTGTGTTTTCTGATGACTTAATATAGGAGGCAAAAACATGTAATTTCTTCTCTTCACACCATTTCCACAATTTCCTGGAAATATTATTCAGTGTACGGTGTTGCACACTGCCCATACGATTTATACATGCTATTGCTGTTGTATTATCTATACGACAAAGAATAGAGCAATTAGACAATTCATTAGCAAAACATTTAAGACCAAAGAATGCTGCTAATAACTCAAGATAATTTATATGTAATTTTTTTTCTTTTTGAGTCCAATGAGTCCTTTTTCCATTGCAAAAAATGTCCCACCCTGTATTTGAAGCATCAGAGAAAATTTCTAAATTAAAAGTATGTGGTTTTAAGGATCTTTTAGAAGAAACATTCGAACACCACCATACAAATTCTTCAGCCAACTCAGGAACTAAAAACATTTTTCCATTATAATTATCCTTGTTTTGTAGAAGAGCTTTATATGTCTCTCTTTCAAAAATTTTTAAATACAACCAACCATAAGGTATAGCAGTGCAACAAGAAACTAAGGAACCTACAAGTTTAGCAAATTCTCTAATGACGCACATATTTTTTCCTTGAAACTTATTAATTAACCTTGTGAGCCTTACTTGCTTATCAATTGGAAGAGAGATAGTTAGACCTACAGAGTTATATAAGACACCTAGGTATTTAATAATTTGTTTGGGGACAATACAACTTTTCTTATAATTCACTATGAATCCTAATTTTTCTAAAACTGTTATTGTCTGGTTAACATTTAATTGACATGCCTGAAATGTATCGCCAATTAGTAAAAAATCATCCAAGTACAAGTTAGAAGTTAAGCCGTTTGCTCTTAGAAATGCCAAAACCGGTTTTAATAATTTGGTAAATACTCTAGGAGCACAGCTTAAACCAAAAGGAAGGCAATTAAATTCATAAATAGTACCCTGAAATTTAAATCTTAAATATTTTCTATGAGATTTCTTTACAGACATTAAAAAATATGCATCTTTAAGGTCAATTGTTGACATAAAACAATTGAGCTTAATAAGTCGAGCTACTGTTTTCTGGTCTTCCAACTTGAAATGTTTATTCTCTACAAATACATTTAGGGCTTTTAGATTTAATATTAACCTTTGTGACCCATCACTTTTTGGCGTCAAAAAAATATTAGAGATAAATTGACTCTGACACGCTACTGTCTTAGAGATAGCCCCAATTTTAATCAATTTACTAAATGCTTTCTCAATCTCTATTTTTTCGCCCTGAGACCAATTTGGTTCTTGTGGCACATAATTTTGAAAGGGCTTACATAAAAAAGGTATGGCTAAACCCGATACAAAAGACAAAGTTATTCTGTCGGAAGTAATTTCTTTCCATTCTTGAAGAAATTGGTCCAATCTACCAGCTATTTTACTGACCTTTAGCGGCGTTTGTTCGGGGATATTTGGCGACTCTTCTTCTCCTGTTGCCTACGATTGTAATGGCTTCTGTTGCGTTGACTTGTGTAATATTGCTGCTGTTGGTGTCGCGGGTTGTAAGGTAGATTGTGGTTGGTGTGCCTGCCCCGAATGAACCCGCTGTTGGATCGAGACAGACCTTTGGAGTTTAAAGGCCTAAAAATCTTTTTTGGTTTGGAGCTGGACGGTTTCAACTCCTCACGGGACTTCTGAAGAGTTTTTGATGATTTTATATCTTCTTCCAGATTATCCCCAAATAACCATGAAGAAACTGCAGACTTCTCTAAAGTTTCTTTTAAGTCCTTGTTTAAGTTTAACAGAAGAAGTTCCCTTCTAGATTGGGAGTGGTTATAAAATAAGTCGGCCTTAAGCCGACCAGCATCACTCAACTGTTTAATTATAGTTTTATCTTCATCCCTTCCCGCTTTTAAGAGGAATGTAATGGCTAGCGCCACTGCTGAAGCAGCAGCTCCTATTTGTGTTTGAATTAAGGACAATCTAATGTCCCTACGAGAGTGGAGTCATTTATAGCAGCAGACACAATCTTATTAAGCTTGGGCGGGATAAACAATTGGCAATTTTTAGGAGTGGGGTAGTCACTTATGATATCATTCTTATGTTCGGCATTCAGGCCTCGATTTAAAATTGCCTCCCATCGTTCTGCCAAGTCCTTTTGAATAGTGGAACCCTCTACTTCCTTCAGGGCAACATTAGGACCCAATAATTCTAAAAAGTTTTCATCAAGCGGATCTCCATCCTTCTGATTCTCTCCACTATCGCTCTCCCCTCCCCTCTGCTTCACTCCTTCTGGAAGAAAGAGAGAGATAATTAGAAAACAAACAGAGGGGGTAATAACTTTTGCCTAATGTCTTAGAAAGATTATTTAATATCATCCTCTACTTTGATCAAAGATCAAAGTAGGAATATAATTAAAACAGATATTTAAACTCATATATACATATGTCATTCAGTGTTAATAATGTTAGACTCAGTAACGAGCCCTCTACCTCTAGGTAGGAATTTCACATGATACAATATCTGCCATATATTTCCTCTCTACTATCCTATAGTAGGATGTATCAAATAAAAGTGAAAGGATTCTAAACTTTAGAACGTCTCGGTGTAAATGAACCCAGTCGCCAAAACAAAACAACATGCCAAAAAATAACATGCCTGAGTTAAACAAAATATAAGATTACTTACCACTAGCTGCATCATCATCCGAAGAGGAAAAAATCGTATACGCCGACGGATTTTATGACCCGTAAAACCCCTATTAGATTCGGGCGTTCTTGCCGCGGACGGAGATCGAGAATACCGAACCAAATTATCAGTATCGGTATTATCAGTACCGCTACTAGAAGGTGCCCGAGAATGCCGGGATCGATGACGATCTTTTTCCAATTTTAGGATTTTCTTTTTAAGTTTATTTAGTTTCTTATCCACCTCACTGTCACTACGCCTTCTTTTAGGCATGTTTGTCTAAGACAACCCAAAAACAAAAACAAACAAATATTTAACTAAAACTTCACAAAGATGCGGGGGTAACGACGAAAAGCGTCACTAAAACGTATAGCGTGTGCGGTGTGACCGACACACAGCACAGGAATGATTGGGACGAGCGGGGAACCGTCAGGCATACCGTCAGGTACCAGGGGTTTCTGTTGATTTTGTGTCACACACTTTAAAAAGTGTGTGACCTGCGCTCCCGCTGGGATACTACATGATCTGTATTTACGAGTCGAGACCTGAAATATAATTACCATTTTTGCACGAAATGACGATCCCTTTTTAAAAGATCGACATTTCACGTAAATTTATAAAGGTATACGTAGTTATGCGCAAATAGCTTGAATTCTTTCGAATGGATTCGAAACTTTCGACGCCCTTCGTATAAAAAGTGGAAATGCGTTATTTCGCATATTTAGGCTGAGAAAAGGCTAAATCCGACGTTTCCGGTCATATTCATGCGAAACGCATGTCACCTACATGAGAGGCTGGAAATTTTAGTTAGATTTCAAAAATCTATCAGTTGATGTCGAGGAAGTTACAGATTTTTCTTAACCTTTGAACATATTGTACGATACAGGACCTTAAACAAACTTAATAAAGGGCAATATTTCCGAAACTATTAGCGCCACATCGAAACTTATTAAAGAAAAAAGTTAACTTTTTAGATGATCTACGTTTTGCTTGTGCAGATCAGCGATCATTTTTATTCCCAAAATTGGATTCATAGTCGTTTTTCTCACAAACGGTTAGAATAAAGCAAATAAGTATACAGGGTGTTTCAAAAAACATGCGCCAACGCTCGGCCGGAGATTCATCATCCAAAAATAAGAAAAAAAGTTGATATAAACGTAGGCGGAAATGCTTAGTTTTCAAGATACAGGGTGTTGAACATTTAAAAAAAAATCGGCTTTTTTAAAATATCTTAAATATCCTTAGTTCGATTTTGTTGAAATTTGGCAGCGTTATTTACAGTGATAAGGGGTTAATTTTTCTTTGACTAGATTAAAATTATCAAGTCCAGTGGCGTCCCCGAAGGCACCTTGTCGAATATTTTTGTCGAAAAAAATGTACGCCACTGACTTTTTCGCAATTTTTATATTTTTTTATGATTAAGCCACTAAAAATATATTTTTTTTGTCTCTTGAGTTGTTTTCATATCTTACCTCGTTTTCGAAAGAAAAAATAAAAAGCATATTATTGCATGTCCCTGGACAACAAAAACATGCACCAACCAACGCTCGGCGGGAGATTGGCCATCCAAAAATACTAGAAAAAGTTCTAATAAACATTGGTTCACAAACGCTTAGTTTTTTAAATACAAGGGTGTTAAAAAAAATCCTAAAAATCTAAAACGTTTTAGATTGGTTGAAACTTTGGTAAAATTATGTGATGCATAGATAGTAATTTTTCACCAAACTAAAATACATCTTTTCCAACATACCTATAATATAATTGTAATAGTATATTATTTTATATGGAGGAAAAGTGATACTTTTCATGGCGCGCTCGTGTTTAACAGCCGAACGGAGTGAGGCTGGTAATAGAGAGCAAGCCATGAAAAGTAACTTTTCCTCCAAATAAAATATGCTGTTTTTTCTTCAAATGTCGACAAATTAATGCAAAAACATCTCTTTTTAATAGTAATAATATCTAATTATTATTAAAGATAAATGGGTTCGCAAGGCGGCTTAGACCACGGTCGTAGGTGGCCTTGCTTAGACCGGTGTCGGTGAATATAAACATAAAGCTGTCAGTGGACACTGTCAACAATAATTATTTTTTTAAGATTCGTCTCCGATTGCGTTTTAATTCCGTATTGATAAGCAGTTATTGAGTAAGTTCGATTAAATAATAACCAATTTGTTCCTAAATTAGTGATTTTTAGAAGTGCAGTCACAAATTGAGTGATAAATACAAATTGTAGTTTAATAAATCTTGAGTTGTTGACGCTTATTTTGTTGTCTGTTTGTATTGTATCTATGTTGCTATGACAACACTTTTACCTCCGCCGGCGGAAAAGTGAAAAGTAAAGCTCAGGCGGAGGAAAAACGAAACTTTACGGCCGCCTACACAGTCGAGTAATGACGGATTTACTGACGTTTGAAGAAAAAAAAATTTGTGACTCTGAACTAAACACCGGGTCACACATTTGTTTACAATTATATTAATAGGTATACCCAAATGTAAGCTTCTGTTGGAAAAAAATTTATTTTAGTTTGGTGAAAATTTACCATCTGTGCATCACATAATTTTACCAAAGTTTCAACCAAATATCTCTAAAACGTTTTAGTTTAGCGTTGGTGAACCAATGTTTATTAGAACTTTTTCTAGTATTTTTGTATGGCCAATCTCTCGACAAGCGTTGGTGGCTGTTTTTGTTGTTCAGGGATATGCAATAATATGCTTTTTATTTTTTCTTTCGAAAACGAGGTAAGATATGAAAACTACTCAAGAGACAAAAAAAAATATTTTTAGTGGCTTAATCATAAAAAAATATAAAAATTGCAAAAAAGTCAGTGGCGTACATTTTTTTCGACAAAAATATTCGACCAGGACCCTTCGGGGACGCCACTGGACTTGATAATTTTAATCTAGTTATAGAAAAATTAGCCCCTTATCACTGTAAATAACGCTGCCAAATTTCAACTAAATCGGACAAAGGATATTTAAGATATTTTAAAAAAGCCGATTTTTTTTTAAATGTTCAACACCCTGTATCTTGAAAACTAAGCATTTCCGGACCTACGTTTATATCAACTTTTTTTCTTATTTTTGGATGATGAATCTCCAGTCGAGCGTTGGCGCATGTTTTTTGAAACACCCTGTATAACAAAAATGTGTAAAACTACTAGATCTACAATAATTCTTGTCTGACACTTTTCATGTCAGATCAACCGTTCTCTTGTAAATTCGGAAAAACTGTATTTAGAAATTATTTTTGAATCAAATTGAGTAATTAATTACCATTTTTTCACGAAATGACCGAACCGTTATTAAAAGACCACAGCATTTCAGGTAAATTTATAAAGGTATACGTAGCTATGCGCAAATAGCATGAATTCTTTCGAATGGGTTCGAAACTTTTGACGTCTTGCCTATAAAAAGTGGAAATGCATTATTTCGCATATTTAGGCTGAGAAAACGCTAAATCAGACGTTTTCGGTCATTTTCATGCGAAACGCATGGCACCTACATGAGATACTCGAAATTTTATGTAGATTTCGAAAATCTATCAGTTGATGTCAAGGAAGTTACAGGTTTTCCTTAACCTTCGAACATATCGTACGATACAGGACATTGAACAATATTAATAAAGTGCAATATTTCCAAAACTATTAGCGCCACATCAAAACTTATTAAAGAAAAAAGTTAACTTTTTAGATGATCTAAGTTTTGCTTGTGCAAACTTTTCATTTCAGATCAGCGATTACCCGAAAATTTCAGAAAAAAACATTTTTATTCCCAAAGTTGGATTTATAGTCGTTTTTCTCAAAACATAAAGCAAATAAGTATATACCAAAAATATGTAAAATTACCAGATCTACAATCCTTGTCTGATACATTTTTCAGGTCAGATCAACCGTTCTCTTGTAAATTCGGAGAAACTGAATTTAAAAATGATTTTTGAATCAAATTGACCAGTAATTACCATTTTTTCACGAAATGACGATCCCTTTTTAAAAGACCTCGACATTTCACGTAAATTTATAAAGGTATACGCAGTTATGCGCAAATAGCTTGAATTCTTTCGAATGGATTCGAAACTTTCGACGTCTTTCTTATAAAAAGTGGAAGTGCGTTATTTCGCATATTTAGGCTGAGAAAACGCCAAATCCGACGTTTCCGGTCATTTTCATGCGAAACGCATGTAATCTACCTACATGAGACTCGCAATTTTACGTAGATTTCGAAAATCTATCAGTTGATGTCAAGGAAGTTACAGGTTTTCCTTAACCTTCGAACATATTGTACGATACAGGACCTTGAACAAAATTAATAAATTGCAATATTTCTGAAACTATTAGCGCCACATCGGAACTTATTAAAGAAAAAAGTTTCATTTCAGATCAGCGATTACCCGAAAAGGTATACGTAGTTATGCGCAAAAAGCTTCAATGCTTTCGAATGGGTTCGAAACCTTCGACGTCCTGCTTATAAAAAGTGGAAATGCGTTATTTCGCATATTTAGGCTGAGAAAACGCTAGATCAGACGTTTCCGGTCTTTTTCATGCGAAACGCATGGCACCTGCATGAGGGACTCGAAATTTTACGTAGATTTCGAAAATCTATCAGTTGTTGTCAAGGAAGTTACAGGTTTTCCTTAACATTCGAACATATCGTACGATATGAACAATATTGAACAAAATTAATAAAGTGCAATATTTCCGAAACTATTAGCGCCACATCGAAACTTATTAAAAAAAAGTTAACTTTTTAGATGATCTGTTTTGCTTTTGCAAACTTTTCATTTCAGATCAGCAATTACCCGAAAAGGTATACGTAGTTATGCGCAAAAAGCTTCAAATCTTTCGAATGGGTTCGAAACCTTCGACGTCTTGCATATAAAGAGTGGAAATGCGTTATTTTGCATATTTAGGCTGAGAAAAGGCTAAATCCGACGTTTCCGGTCATATTCATGCGAAACGCATGGCCCCTACATGAGAGACTGGAAATTTTAGGTAGATTTCGAAAATCTATCAGTTGATGTAGAGGAAGTTACAGGTTTTTCTTAACGTTCGAACATATTCTACGATACAGGACCTTGAACAAAATTAATAAAGGGCAAAATTTCCGAAACTATTTGCGCCACATTGAAACTTATTAAAGAAAAAAGTTAACTTTTTGGATGATCTACGTTTTGCTCGTGCAAACTTTTTGCTTCAGATCAGCGATTACCCGAAAATTTCAGAAAAATAAATTTTCATTCCCAAAACTGATTTTTGAATCAAATTGAGCAGTAATTACCATTTTTTCACGAAATGACCGATCCTTTTTTAAAAGACCGCGACATTTCACGTATCTATCTATCAAATGATATCAAGGAAGTTACAGGTTTTTCTTAACCTTCGAACATATTGTACGATACAGGACCATGAACAATTAATAAAGGGCACTATTTCCGAAACTATTAGCGCCACATCGAAACTTATTAAAGAAAAAAGTTAACTTTTTAGACGATCTACGTTTTGCTTGTGCAGATCAGCGATTACCAAAAATTTCAGAAAAATTCATTTTTATTCCCAAAATTGGATTCATAGTCGTTTTTCTCACAAACGGTTAGACATAAAGCAAATAAGTATATAACAAAAATGTGTAAAATTAATAGATCTAGAATTCTTGTCTGATACACTTTTCATGTCAGATCAACTGTTCTCTTGTAAATTCGGAAAAACTGTATTTAAAAATTATTTTTGAATCAAACTGAGTAATTACCATTTTTTCACGAAATGACCGAACGCTTTTTAAAAGACCGCGACATTTCACGTAAATTTATAAAGGTATACCTAGTTATGCGCAAATAGCATGAATTCTTTCGAATGGGTTCGAAACTTTGGACGTCTTAATTATAAAAGTGGAAATGCGTTATTTTTCATATTTAGGTTGAGAAAACGCTAAATCAGACGTTTTCGGTCATTTTCATGCGAAACGCATGGTACCTACATGAGAGACTCGAAATTTTACGTAGGTTTCGAATATCTATCAGTTGATGTCAAGTTACAAATTTTCCTTAACCTTCGAACATAACGTACGATACAGGACATTGATCAAAATTAATAAAGTGCAATATTTCCGAAACTATTAGCGCCACATCGAAACTTATTAAAGGAAAAAGTTAACTTTTAAGATGATCTAAGTTTTGCTTGTGCAAACTTTTCATTTCAGATCAGCAATTACCCGAAAATTTCAGAAAAATGCATTTTTATTCCCAAAATTGTATTCATAGTCGTTTTTCTCACAAACGGTTAGACATAAAGCAAATAAGTATATACTCAAACTCAAACTTTATTCATGCTATATACATAATAAAATGCTTACAATCGTCATCTAAAAACCTACAACCGCTGTTACAATAATTTTTTAAATTTGAAAATAACATATAAGAAATAAACAATATAAACAAATTAACAGAGATAATTGGTTTAAATTTTATTCAATGTCTAAAAAATTGTTAATGTAAAACTCATCTAATGAATAAAAACATTTTCTGATTAGGTAGTTTTTGATGACAGTTCTAAAGTTTCTCACGGGTAACATTTTCACAGAGGCTGGCAACAAATTAAACATTTTGGGTGCGTAGAAGGAAATAGCAGTTTTTATTTTGTGAATTCTGTGATAGTCAATGTATATATTCTCTCTATGTCGAGTAAGGTGTTGATGAACATTATTATGAGTGTTATACTTTTCAAGATTGTTTTTAACATATAAAAGGCAGTGGAAAATATACAGACAGGGAACTGTTAAGACTTTGAGTGCAGTACAAACTCGGTTTACAATCAGAACGGTAATGTAATTTTGCCATCGCTCTTATGCGAAATGTGTAACATTTCCAGATCTACAATTATTCTTGTCTGATACATTTTTCTTGTCAGATCAGCCGTTCTCTTGTAAATTTAGAAAAACTGTATTTAAAAATGATTTTTGAATTAAATTGAGCAGTAATTACCATTTTTTCACGAAATGACCGATTTCTTTTTAAAAGGCCGCGACATTTCACGTAAATTTATAAAGTTATACGTAGTTATGCGCAAATAGCTCTAATTCTTTCGAATGGGTTCGAAACTTTCGATGTCTTGCTTATAAAAAGTGGAAATGCGTTATTTCGCATATTTAGGCTGAGAAAACGCTAAATCAGACGTTTCCGGCCATTTTCATGCGAAACGCATGGCACCTACATGAAACTCGAAATTTTACGTAGATTTCGAAAATCTATCAGTTGATGTCAAGGAAGTTACAGGTTTTCCTTAACCTCCGAACATATCGTACGATATGTTCGAATGTTAATAAAGTGCAATATTTCCGAAACTATTAGCGCCACATCAAAACTTATTTAAGAAAAAAGATAACTTTTTAGATGATCTACGTTTTGCTTGTGCAAACTTTTCATTTCAGATCAGCGATTACCCCAAAATTTCAGAAAAATATTTTTATTCCCAAAATTGGATTCATAGTCGTTTTTCTCACAAACGGTTAGACATAAAGCAAATAAGTATATGACAAAAATGTGTAAAATTACTAGATCTACAATTCTTGTCTGACACTTTTCATGTCAGATCAACTCTTGTAAATTCGGAAAAACTGTATTTAAAAATGATTTTTGAATCAAACTGAGTAATTACCATTTTTTCACGAAATGACCGAACCCTTTTTAAAAGACCGCGACATTTCACGTAAATTTATAAAGGTATTCGTAGTTATGCGCAAATAGCATGAATTATTCCGAATGGGTTTGAAACTTTCGACTATTGCTTATAAAAAGTGGAAATGCGTTATTTCGCATATTTGGGCTGAGAAAACGCTAAATCAGTTACAGGTTTTCCTTAACCTTCGAACATAACGTACGATACAGGACATTGAACAAAATTAATAAAGTGCAATATTTCCGAAACTATTAGCGCCACATTGAAACTTATTAATGAATTTGTAAACTACACACTCTGCTGGATAGGAAATAAATTACAGTAGGTTTCTCTTTCTTCCTTTTCTTATTCTTTTTATTTCAATATAGCCATCTGTAAACCTAAACCTTGATTTTAAAGTGTAGCTCAAACTAAATGTTTTAAATGTTTAAATGTTTTTATAAATCTGTATTGTATAATGTTTTAGTGTTAATGTTGGAAATTTTTATGTTTATTATGACTGTGAAATGTTGGAAACTTTTATGATTTTTATGACTTGTGTAATATACCTATTTCCGACTTGTGTAAACCCTATTGTGCACTTCACATGTAATAAATGATTTGATTTGATTTGATACGAGATGAGACCACTTGAAAACAATTCGCGGGACCATACCATAAAGTAAAGATATGTTGTTTGTGTATTTTAATATGCTTTACAGTCATATGCCACTTCTGATTGGTGGATTAACGTCACTTTCACTTTATCTACGGTCGAGTCAGTTTATTCTACCAGGTCTAAATGGTCTAGTGGTCAGATTCTGCGATTGGAACGTGGACGTCCCGCGTTCAGTTCCCGTCGGGGTCAACACATGTTTTCTTTATTTTTTGAGGTTATCTTTGTTTTCTTTTGTAAATTTGGGATAGTTTAGGTTAGTTTCAGTTGGTTTTGTCTAGTTGCATCCTTGCGTTAAGAGTTAACAGTACTCTAAAGTGACGTTAACTGAAATATTAGACATTCTAAAATAGTAAACACAGGCTCTAAAATCCCACACAATTATTTCGACCATTAGTAAACGGAATGCATCTCCTCAAGAGGCCACTTGGAAGGTGGCCGTGCCATTGCTACCCCGTTCGGGGCAGATCTACGATCTACCCCTTTTTAATACACTTTTGCTCTCTCCCTCCCCTCAAGCATTTCTCCTGCCCCGCTCCCAAAATATCAGTTATAAAAATAGTTATTTATACACGTGATAGAAGTGAATACTTCTCTACCGATACCATGTCATATATTTTATATTTAAATTTCAAAGCCTTTCGCGTCGTGACGCGGCCTTAAAAATCATTCTCGTGCAGCCAAAGAAGTATTCACTTCAAAAAGTCGCATGTAACACAGTACACGTTATATAAGTGAATACTTCTTTACCGATTCCATAAGGGAGAAAGAGAGCGAGACAAAGATTTCAAAGCATTCACTTCAAAAAATTACATTAAACACTTTTAAAAAGGTGAAACATTAGAGTCTAGACATTGTCTTTAAAGACGTCTAGATTAAACTTTATAGATTTCAGCATTTTTGCTGTTGTCATTATAACTTAATAAGGTATTCTACTAAAGGTGCCTGCAGACGACATGGCAAATGTAGGCCAACTTCCGCATTTGTGGACATTGGCCGATCATGTGTATAGAAAACAAAGCACCAACTTCGTCCAACGTTGGCGCTGGCCGATGTTCGCTTCGGAGGCGGTATTTCTAGCACACATCAAAGGGATTAGGTATCGACTGGCATACAGGGTGTAACAAAAAGGTTGGGAATAAATTTAACAGTGAATTCCTTAG
>MU193921.1:0-20102 GCA_016904865.1 Pissodes strobi | reverse complement strand
AGCATTTATAGAGCATTGATTTAGCAGTTTTCCGCATGCCTGCATTATCAAATAGTGCTGTAGGATAAGGACTTAACTCGTATTGCATATATTCTTTCAAGTTTTTGTCAAATTTCTTGTATAAACTGATTCTTTGAAAGAGCAGCAAAGGATCTATAGCAACGTTTACGTCATGAACTTTAATAGAGCTGCTAACTGACAAAAGTGGAAGGACCCTGTTTGCACGTTTAAATTTTATTTCACTAAATTTTAGCCCAACAATATTTTGCACTGACTGAAGTACAATTTTGTATGCATCGTAACAGTTTATTTTTTCAGTACCGACCACACCCGTAGCTAGCGATATAAGTTGATCAGTCAACCAATTTTTTTACGTCTACATTATCTCTCTTAATGGAGACTCAATCTCTTGCCTCAACACGCTGATCAGATACATGGCAAAATTTTTCAATTGCTTCCCAGACCGAATTCATTGCATGCATGCCATAAATCCATTTGCACAGTACACTTTCTCGTGTACTTCGTCCCCTGGAGACACCTCCCTCAGATTTTATTAAGGGTTGCTCTATTATCATGTCAGTCCAGGTTCCGCAGCTGAACTTGTTTGACCGTCGAATCGTGAAAAATCCATTGGAAAATATTTCAAATTCCTGCTGGTTCAAATTCTTTTGTAATTCTAGCATATCTTGCAGGTACAAATGCGCTGTCTTTGCGTACAAGAAATACCCCGCAGCATGGAAATAAGGAAGCATTTTCTTCACAGCGTTTAGATGTCCACTCCAATTTCCTAACCTCTCAGCACGGATGAACTCTTTTGCTATACATACCATATCAAATTATTGTACCCATAATGGCGACGTGGGGCCTTGACTTTTTATTTCATTTACTTTGTCAATGAATTGTTCCCTTAATAATTTTAAAACACCGAGATTTTCGTCTACGTTTTCATACGATATTTCTCCAGTTAATATATTTTTAATGTAATTTTTGAGAACGTCTTTTTCATCATAGTCTATTTCTATTCCTTTAAAAATAATACTTAACAAGGCGCTAAGACGTAATGTGTAACCTGTGATAGCTCGTACAAAAGTGTTACTACTTAACATTTTATCAACGGAATTAGGAGCGTAAATAACGCTGAGGGCTTCCTTGATGCCACTTCCAGCCATTATGTATCCAATACATCCAAGAAATGATAAAAGCAGATGGAAACCTCCAAGTCTTACTATAACTTTTGACATATCTGATCCAGCTAAAGAAGCAATAGTTATTATGACATCGGGCGTTATTTTAACAATAGGTAACTTCACGTTTCGATACATCGTATTGTATTTTAAATGTATTTACAGTTAACCGCGGCATCACGTAATCTTTTGTATAGAGACATACTGCGTTGCGCTCCTTGCAGCATAATTTAGCCATGTTATTTAATGAATCATTAGTTTTACGGAAAAAACTTATATAACCTTTTTTGTAGAGAACTCTCCGTTCTTTATTTTATGTGATTACCCAAAAAGTCGGAAAGCGAGATATTTAAGAAAATAAGAGTTTTATGGCCTTTCACCTTAAATAACTAAAAACGCAAGCGCGATATTGATGGGGACTTTTCAGACATTGCTTCCAAAGTCAAAATAAAGGTGTAAACAAAATTTAAGCTCACTTGCATTTTTTAGCAGATGCTGCTTTTTCCGGCCTAATATGAGTGGAGTATCAATACATTTTTTTATCTTGATTTCATCAAATAATAACGAACACACTTTTTCGGAATGAGACATAGTTTCAAACTTTCGTTTTATTCCCCGAATTACTGTCAAATTAAAACCTGCTAAGCAATCTAATTCGCTTAGCCAATTTGTTTTCTGCTAACAGCAGGTAATTTAATTTTGAGCGCATTCCGCCAGTAATTATAAGCACTAGGAGATTTGTAATATATGAGAGCAGGGCAAAATCCTTTACCTCCTTTGCCATCGCTTGGCTTTTATGTGTTTTGTCGGCATAAAGACGATGGCTGCGGCGTGCTTTGACTGAAACACACAGTTTTCAACAATAGTTTTGCCTTGTGGAGGTAGTGTTTGTTTATTTAGCCTATGCTTCAATTGAGCATATCACTTATAGCATTCATTAAGCACCGAGTATTTGAATTTAACTTCCACCTTAAGTTTTACCGATTTACTAGTAAAGGCCACCTGCGGTAATTTTTCGAGTTTCGATTCCAGGACTGTTTGCTGATCTCAACTTAGCTCATCATATTTTCTTGGTATCGCTAAGCGGAATACTCGGTTACTTTTGATTTTGTCAAAGAAGTCTTTCATCAAAATGCTTACTGCATACCACTTTTTTATTTAAACTTTCAGGAGATAAATCCAACAACTGAACATTACCTGAAAAAAATAATAAATAAAAACTATTCTTTTTTTTGGATATCAGTTTGTGTATTTAGGGATGCCGCGGTGATTCCCCGAATTCTGTGGCCGGCTGATCGATTTAACTGTTAATATTTTCGGATGGCAACGTTGTTGGCTTTCGCGTTAATTACTTTAGTTTTGAAACAGCCAAATGGAACAAATCAATATATGCCTAAAAATCGGTATTTATCCCGGGATTAGATCTAATCTAATCCCGGTATTTTCGAGACAGGTTTTCCGTCGGAATCCCGGGGATCCCTATTGTGATATATGCCCCAAAACTTTTTCGCTTTTTCTTACATCCCTCTTGGTTTTGAAATATTGATATTTTTTGAAATATCGGTTCATTATGTTCATAACTTTTAGTAAGGGATGAAAAAGGATCTTCTGCGTTAAGGATACGAGAGTAGTGATACTCTTTTGGAACTCTTGCAAAAATTATTATTTGGGCTCTCATGCAAGGTGTCACAATATGAGGATAATAAAAAATGTGAGTGTTTCGTATTTTTAAAAAAATTTATGTAAAAATCTGGTGTACGTCTTTAAGCAGAGTTGTCAGAAAAACTTGGATATTATGTAGTGTGAATAATTTTTAGCGGTTTTTTGCATCGTCACTGTTAAAGAGATCCCTTTTTGCTACGGTTTTGTCAATAACATTAAAAATAACGTTGAAGAAAAGTACTCTGTGAAATCAAGAGCACAAAACTCTTACATAATGTTTTAAGTTCACCAGATGGTTCAAGAACGAAACTATTTTTTTTTAGAAACATAATAAAATAATTCGAAGTAGGTCAGAAGCACCTTGGTATATGTCGGAGTAGTTTGGGGTAAGTCACGAGTAGCTCTTAGTATTTCGGAAGTAAGTCCTAGTAGGTTAGGAATAGGTCGGAGTTGGTCAGGAGTAGCTCGGAGTATGTCGGACTATTTCAGGGTATGTCAGGACTACCTAGGAATATGCCGGACCAGTTCAGGGTAGGTCGGGACTAGCCCGTAATATGTCTGAGTAGTTCGAGGTAGGTCGGGAGTAGCTCTTACTAGTTCGGAGTAAGTCAGGATTAGGTCGGAGTAGTTTAAGATAGGTCGAGACTAGCTCGGAGGAGGTCGGGAGTCGCTCGCAGTTGAACAGGAGTAGCTTGAGATAGTTGAGAGTAGGTCGATTTTTTAAATCGATTCAGTAGTTCCAGAAATGACCCCCTACATAATAATTAATGGTTTTTTTAAATTTACCCCCTAAGTCCGCCTCTGGGAAATATTGTAAGGTATATTTTTTATAATCTAAACGAAATTTCCTTTAATTTAATATCCCACAAGCCATGTTTTGTAACAAAATGGGAAAATTCATAAAAATATGGCCATTTTTGCCACCCCTTACCCCTAAGTGCCAATGATTTGGAAGAGTATTTTTACTTCGATTTTAACGCAATATGTTGGCTATCCATCAAGACCAAGCTTTAAAAATCGGTCAAAAAGTAAACGAACTATAAAAGAATAGTAGGTTATCCAATGAGCATTTAATGATGGCTGTGAAGACACGAACATGACGAGTGTCTCGCGACAGCATTGCTGTTGGCTGCCATCAAGGTCGAATGTTACAAACCTACAAATAAATGGGATTCTTTGTGAATGTATTTGCGGAAACACATGCAAGCTGCTGTATATTTCGTAAAGTGTATCCAAAGTACAGGCTCCTATTACAATAAGTAATACTTCACTTTTCACATGGCCCTCCGCTCGCTAGAAAAGGAAACTAACTAGGGGCTATACCAAACGTAACCCGTAGCAACGGGGTTTGAACCCGGGCCGCCGCCGATAGTCGCCGAATTGAGACCTAATCATCTAAACCTCTAGACCACGACGGCTCATGCTGCAAATCGCTTGCATCACGAAAACATCAGATGCAATCACTCGAGTCAAAGCCACCTACACTAGATGGCGCTGGAGACTCTTTTATCTTGATGGCAGCCAACGGCAATGCTGTCGCGAAACACTCTACGAATATGACGGCCCAAGCTCTAGGCGAGTGTCGTAATGAATGCGAGTGTCTTGTCTTAATAGCCATTAAATACCGAGGGGCGGTTAACTCATGTACACCGATTTAAAATCATCCTCAGATGTTAACTGATTTATGACATTTAAACTGATTTACCCAGATTTATTCTAGGTTTTTAACTGATTTATAAAGATTTACAAAGATTTTACTCCGTTTAATAAGATTTAAGCTGATTTATAAAGATTTATCATCATTATCATTATCATTTAGGTTATTTACAGAGATTTGTTGTGATTTATAGTGATATATTGTGATTTTACATGGGATTTATGGAGATTAAAACTGATTAATGATCTGCAAGCTCCTCGGCGTTTGCTAGTCCATATACCTTATGTTCTACGATTAAGCAGGTTACTTATTATTCTGTTTTATTGTAAGGTGATAAACACTATAAACTTTTTAAAAAAATGGCTTTTGTGATTTTTCTTCTAATTTAAACTAGTATTTAAAGGAAAATTTAGGAAAGGGAAATTTTTTTAAAATTTGGTGAAAGAACATTTTGGAACATCATAAGAAAAATGTAAAAGTTTGATGTAATTTGTTTATTTCCTAATTGACCTCCGGTTTCCCGGAAATATATGTCATAAAATAAATAACTTTTAACAAAGCAGAACTTGTTTACGTAAAACATAATAATAATATGTAATAAGTAGGTATACACTGTGGGCAAAATTAAATTGGAACGTTCTTTAATGCTTAATAACTTTTTTATTTTCAAAGGATTTTTTTATCATTTTTGGATATGTTATGGCCTAAGGAGTTGGGATTAAAAAAAACTTTGCAAAGAGGGCCTACTTCAGTGGCGTACAGAAAAGTAGGTATTTTTCGAAACCAATGTATTTCAGGTCGTTGCAAAAATCGGCAAATGAAATAAAGATGTGTAAAATGGACAAAAAACACTAGAAAGGGTTCGGAATATTGACCATTAAAAAACTATGTCAATACAAACAAAATTAAAATTTATACTTTAATTTTGGGAAAACCATGTCTTGTGGGCCAAGTTAAATTTGATTCTTTTTTAATGCTTAATGACTTTTTTCAAAAAAATTTTTTTATCATTTTGGGATATGTTATGGCCCAAGATATTAGATTCAAAAAGAACTTTGTAAAGGGGATCTACTTCAGTGGCATAGATTAAAATTTAAAATTATTATTTTTTAATTTTAAAAATTTTAATTCATTTCAAAATTTCTGTACGCCACTGAAGTAGACCCGCTTTGCAAAGTTCTTTTTGATTCTAATATCTTCGGCCATAACATTTACATATATGATAAAAATTCCCTTGAAAATATAAAGTCATTAAGCATTAAAAAAGGTACCAATTTAATTTGGCCCACAAGACATGGTTTCCCAAAACAAAAGTATAAATTTTAATTTCGTTTGTATTGACCTGGTTTTTTAAAGGTCACTATTCCGAGGCGTTTCAAATCCTTTTTGTCCATTTTTAAATATTCATTTCATTTTGCCGATTTTTGCAACGACTTGAAATACATTGGTTTTGAAAAATACCCCCTTTTCAGTACGCCATTGAAGCAAACCCTCTTTGCAAAATTCTTTTTAATCCCAATGCCTTAGACCATAACATATCCAAAAATGATAAAAAATACTTTGAATATAAAAAATGTATTAAGGATTAAAGAAGGTTCCAATTTAATTTGGCCCACAAGACATGGTTTTTCCAAAATTAAAGTATACATTTTAATTTTGTTTGTATTGACCTGGTTTTTTAATGGTCAATATTCCGAACAGTTTCAAATATTTTTTGCCCATTTTTACATCTTTATTTCATTTGGCCGATTTTTGCCACGACCTGAAATACATTGGTTTTCAAAAATACCCCCTTTTCAGTAGGCCACTGAAGCAGACCCTCTTTGCAAAGTTTTTTTAAATCCCAATACTATAGGCTATAACATATCCAAAAATTATAAAAAATCCTTTGAAAATAAAAAAGTTATTAAGCATTAAAAAAGGTTCCAATTTAATTTTGCCCACAGTGTATGTATACATATCCATAATATGAAATAATATATAAAAAACCCCGATTTGGAAACTTTATTAGAGTTTCATACATTTATACATTTTTTCTATTTTGTTTTTGTCCATTCTTTTTAGTGTGAAGGGATCATTGCCACACAAATCAATGAGGCCATAAAATTCAATAACTTGAACGTCTTTATCTATTGGCTAAATATATCTTTCCAAATCTTGTTTTAAAAATTTTATAAGAATGGTGTCATCCGAGGTGTCATCCTTATTATTATCATCTTGACCTATAACTCGCCCTAAAAACCATCCTTTGTCATAAAATACGGCATAGTATTTTTCAATTTCTATGTGCACTTTATTTTCTTTCTTAGTTTCCTCTTTATCGCTTCTTTCGTTTTTGTCGTTAAAATCTTCTGAGTCATCTGAGCTATTGTCATGCAATGAAATATCTGAAGACTCTTCTGAAGAGCTTTCCCCGCTTATCCTTAGTTTCTTTCTTTTTCCGAGTCTTCTTCTTTTATTTGCGATTCTTTTGGCCGGATTTTCTTTCATGGATTTTTCTCCAATTTTTTCAGTTTTTTGCACTTGTAAAGTCCCTCTCACCCGTAATAAGCGGTCGCTACTTAGTTTTGAAGACGAATTTTGAAAAAGCCAACATAAAGAAGATTTTTTTACTGTCATTGTCTTTCCGGTATTTAGAGTGACCTTTAAGAATGATGATGTTTGGGTTATCTCATTGTTTGGGTGAGTAAAGTCTTTTAAATTCAGTGATCCCTGTGGCGAAAACATATGCTTTATAAGATTAACATCTTCCACATCTTCGAGATCTGAATCGTTAATAATGTTGTCTTCAAGCGAGTCTTCAAGTTTTTGATCTTCAAACCCGAATACTACAAATAAAATTAAAAATGTATGTCTTTTTGCTTACAGAATATGGGATATTTTCTCGAAGAAATTAAGTCGTGCACGGAAACAAAAAAAATTATAAGATTTTTAAGTTAACATTTTATCGAGCATTTTATTAAGTCAAATTAAAGTAAAAGTTATACTGGTGATATTTACCATTTTCCCGAGCATTTTCCTCATCACTTTCAGGGTCTTCATTAAGATTGAGGTCTTTATTAAGTTTTAAAATGGGCCGATAATATATTTTACTGTCCACTTCAATTTCCATATCCGAAAATATAGTTTTAACGCATTCTACAGCTTCATAAATAGTAGCTTCAATTTCTGTTTCTGTGACTTATTGGTATTATCACCAAGTCTCTTGTTCTCTCTTGCAAATTTATATCCTTCTAAAATAAATATTATGTTATTAACTTAATGCGGACAAATTAATAGTAGTATATAAAACAAATATCCAAAATTTTCTTAAGTATATAATTTTAAAAACGATTAAATATACAGTACGTCCACGGATAGAGCAACCAAGACAACAAAATAAATGAACCAAAAAGTGAAAGATATGAAAAAGTCACTCTTCATAAAAGTTTTCGCTTAAAAAATTAATCAGATTCGCGCTATCAAAAATTAATGTTTTATACACGAGAAGGTAAAAGTACAAAAACATGACTTTCAAAATCAAAATAATTTTGAAACATTTTTTTTAAATAGCAGATGTAAAGAGCGGTACATTTTTTAGTCAATTTATCCCTCGTCTTGGGACCTCTATCCGTGGACATACTGTAAATCAAATTAATAACTGTTGTTTCTTAACCATTTGAAAAATATTAAAGCAGCTTCAAATTAAAAATTTGAAGACCTTTTGAAATGCATTTTTTTTTTAATATAATTTGCTATCATTTTAAAGTTTTATGAAAATTACCCCTATAGAAAGGTAGAAAAAAACAAGTAAGAGTAGAAATAACATTGCTAATAATTACTGATTTTTATTACAAAAAAGTAATTTAAAGCAGTTTACCGGTGTCTTGTGAAATTTTACCAATCAACTCAGCTCTCGTAAGTCGGTGTAGAACTTCAAACAAGGAAAAGTTCACCATGGTGGAAAATGTGCTGGTTAGTAATCTTAACTCCCGAAATTTTTATTCGCACGGCTGACTATTAAGTAACCATGGATAAAATTTGTTGATTGGACTATCTCGACATCTTGTTACATATTGCACCAGTGTATGTGCGTTTAATTCAATGCAAGTATAGCAATTAAGGGTAATAAAATTCTTGGTTAAAGAAGCATTATTGTCATTTGACACAATATATCGCCAGACTCGAAAAAATAAAGTAGATACCCACATTTTATATATTCTTTGGATTGGAGTCAATTCCTTGCATAAAAATGCGTCGAGGATAAAACGGGATATTCATAGAAAGGCTATTGTTCCTTTTGAATCAGGAATATTATCTTTTAATGCTTCAACTACCTTTTCTTGGGTCATTTTGTCAAAGCTATCAAAGTTCATTTTATCTATGGGATTAAGGGTCGAATATGTAAGACTATGTTTATCTTTGGAAACTGTATCAATCACATTTTTGAGATGTTCACTTGAAACATTATATTTTCCAATGCGTGGGTCTACGGAACGCTTTAAAAACACCGTTTTTAACTTGGTTCCAATATGTATGATGTCTTGGATATATAAAGGCCTTTGAGTATCATAATTTGCAAAAAAAACAATCTGGGTCAGAAAAAGTAGGAAGTCCGCTTCTGGTTTTCATAACTTTTAACATTTTACAGTCTCCATCAGTTGAAAATCCTTCAATGATGATTTCTTGTTCGTTAGCCAGTTCCTCGATTTTATTCCATCTTTTTTCCACATCTTCTGATGAAAACTTGTTAGTTCCATAGACACATAAGCAAAATCCGGAGGCCTTATCAACTAGAGGTTGGCATGTAATGATGTTTATATAGTTAGATTTTGATTCATTTTCAAAGTATTGTTCTATTTATTTAAGCGAATTGAAAGGAAAATTATTCAGTAAGGTATGCTTTTAAGTCTGAGAATCGGAACAAACCTTCTTCAATTGTTTGATTATCTACTACTCTTTTCCGGATTGTTGAAGGACTGGGCATGATATTTCTTAGATTTAGGTGAAGCGTTTCATACATCAGTTTTCCGCTGGTTAAATATAACCATAATTAATTAGTCTCATATTTTCTTCCTTTGTACTCACAATGCTTGGTTTTGTTCTTAATTAAAGCCTTAAAAAAAGTCAAAATATTTGTATCATTTGAAAAAAAAGTCAGTGTTTTCTTAAAATCTGTATTTTCAGAAACATAATTTGAAAATTCCTTTTGAACTTTTTCAACCAACGGGAAAAAATCTGTTATGTTATAGTTGTCAACAGACACGGTGTTAAGTTTTCTTAAATTTCGCTGCTGCCGACTATATACTGGGTCCCGCCACTTATGGGATTTTGAGGAGAACGGAAGTACTTTACAGTCATTTCGCAAAAGGCAGGTGTTTATCTCATTTTCACGCAGACTACATCCTATAGATCTATATGTTCGTCTCTTGTTAGTGTCGCACTAGAAATATCCTCGGAAATATCAGTGTTTTCCGTCGTAATCGAGGTGGTAGTAGTAACCCTGCCTGGTTCAGAATTTGAATCCATTTCCTCATTAACAGACGTAAACATTTGAAAGACACCATTCTGAAATTGTTGCGGCTCGGCTTGGAGCTCGAGTTGAGAAAATGATTGCGGCGGAAAACTGGGAAAATTGTATGAGATATTTATATTTTCGAGGCTATTTTCAGCAGATGGTTGAACCACAATATTTTGTAATATTTCAATTTGAGAATTTGGGTTAACGTTTTGACCCACACATGGATCTGATTTTTTAGTCATTGGTTTTCCATTTTTATGTAGTGTCAGTTTTTTAATAAATTCTTCGTTTTGGTTTTTTTTTTGAAGAATTACAATTTTCGCGCAAAAAAGGATAATATTGAACACTGTACGCTTTGTTTCTTATTTTTTTTTCGTAATTTCTGCTACATGTGACTTAAAATGTCTGTAATAGTTTGACAGAAGCCAACAACCAGAAGTAGTTTCAAATATTTTGGTTTTAAAAGAGCAGATAAAACATTTTATTATAGAAGTGTTTGATCCTGGCAAAACTTCAGCAGTAATATTATTTACATTATTTACCAATGCGTTTATTGTTACATCTGTGTCCTCATCAACCTTAATATTTCTGAGTAAAAATTCCCGGGTCCATCGAATGGCTTTACCTAAAATGTCTTCTTGAACGCGCTTATCCAAGTTCTCGTTATTTTTATTACCTCCAGGGCATTCATCGGTAACCAAGTCGGACACATTTTGATTTGGGTAATATGATGAACTTGACGATGAGCGAAGAAAACTACTTCCATTTTCGATGGAATCACTACGAGGTTCAAGACTACAAGTAACAGCAGACTTTTCGATTTTGTTTTAACTATAGGGTGCCTTTTAATTAATGCTGTTTGTGTTCCTTTATCTAAACATGTTTTTTTTTTTAATTTTGCCGATTTGGTATTCTGTTCTTCACAGAAATCTTTAATTCTACCCAATATTTTTTTTATCCTGGTAGTATACAAAATCTGCTAGCATCAACTTTAAAACACCCTAAGTAATGCTCAGTATTTTGTGGAAACAAGGAATTAATTTGCGTTCTGGCGATTTCTTCTATTTCACTTATATCGCTATTGTCCAAAGTTGCTAAAGAAAAAATATTGTCAAATCCGGTAAACCTTAAAAGATTTTCCAAATAGGGCGGTAGTAACACATTAAATGTATTTCTAAATTTAACACGCACATCTTCATCTTGCGTTTCGCCTGTGGCTTCAACTTGTACCTGAGCTTGCTCCGTTGAGCAATTGTGAAGGTTATTTCCTCGATTATTTCCTAGCATTTTGCTTTATTTCCTACAGCCAAAAAGATGTTATAGTCAAGGTTTTAGCTCGGGTTTTAGTATATATTAATAAGTAAATTAATCTCGAGATATTAATATATTTATATTAATATTATTATTATATAATATACAGGGTGTCTCCTAACTACGGTACGAAACTTCAGAAGGTGATACGTTAGGTCGTTGTAACAAAAAAAATTCCTATGAGGATATGTCCGGAGTTGCTTCGTTTCTGAGATACTCGATTGAAGTTTAAAAAAAACGGTATTTACAAAAAAAAATCATAAATATCCTTGAACCGATTTGGTTGAAATTTGGTTCAGTTATTTGAAGTAATAAGGCGCTTATTAAGCCCTAACTAGATTGAAATTATTAGGTCCAGTGGCGTCTCAGTTGGCACCACAGCCAATTATTGAAAAGAAAAAAAAAGTACGTCACTGACTTTTATGTACAGTTCGCCCAGCCGTTGTTGACCCTCGAAACGCATGCAGTTGCATGCGTTTCGACGGTGTAACAGTTCGATTTTGCCAATTTTAAAATTTCATTTATATGCCGCATTTAGGGAAAAAATGATGCTGTATTTTGCACGCATCGGTTTATTAATTCTAAATTTATTAATTTGATTTGCTTGAAAATGCTGTTTTCCTAATATGAATTAACTATATTTTAGTTATAGATTAGCTATATATTCGTATTAGCTTTTAGAATCCGTTGTGACCATCTATTTTAGTTGATAAGCGATGTATGTACCTTATTATTAAGATTAATTGGCTTGATTTGCATTATATTATCGTAAACAGCCAGCGAGTCGATTTATATTTTTAAAGAATTCTGTTAGCCTGCAAATACGTTGCATTTGACTTATTGGACCATAATTTAATTTAAGTTTGAATATTCTATTACCTTTTGAGAACCCTAGGTTGATATTCCGGAGATCGTTTTTGGACCTCTGCTTTAATTTCTCGTTCTGTACGGCTGACCAGTTTTTTTTAAGGTTTATGCCAAATAATAGGGATGTGCTATCTGTCGCGCGTTTTTGATTCTCGATTTAGATTTTTGAAGGTTTATCATTCCTGTTAGAACATTTCCTAGCATTTCTGGAGGAATGTAATTTTAGCTCACTATTCGTGGCTTCCGCCGTCATTTTTCACTATAATAAGCGAGAATTAAGGCGTTTATTTTCTTAGAATTATTCCTTGTATCGAATCACTCGTCATGTTTTCAGCCCATCACTACTTGTGTCGCAGTATTTAATTTCGAAGGCGAATTGACGAACGGAGTGGACGGGCCTTTGCTAGTTTGACCGGAACGTAAGACGAACGCTTGCCAGGGCGGCTAGAAACTCCACGTTGTAAGTATTGTGACATAATACAACCCTTTTGATAGGGATTTATCGTGTCGTTTCTGTTTGTGGTTTAACACGACCGATTTTTCGGGCTCTACAAGCTGTACTAGGTAAGCATTTTCTCTGGATTCCCTTTTCTGTGGCCTATAAAGCACGTGACCGCCATGTTGCTAATTTTTGTTTGTTTTCATCATTTATAGCGGCTTCCACGTTTGTCCCATAAGACCGAGACCGTCGAATCTCTCCTAATCCACCTTCAAGTCCGAGTTTGAGGTAAATATCGCTACGGTTTTGCCTAAATTAATGAAATTGATTGCTTATCTACCTTTTATTTTTTTGTGCACATAACGCCATTTGCTTTTCCCATGTGTTATCTTATCTACTCCATTTTATCTGATCCGAATTTCTATTTTAATGCAACTTTAATTTTGATCATATGGGGAAGTTTATATATTCTTTTACGGGTGATTCATACCTATCTTTTTATATTCAAGTTGCCTGAACCTTAATATCTCTTTTATTTGCTTTATTGGTTTATGTTTTTTTTTGTCTGGGAAAATTTGTTTTATAAAGAAGATGCATTTATGCAAAGAGGGAGGGGGTCTATAATTTTTATTAAAGTAAGGGGGCTTCATTTAATGCGTACTGAATTATTTCAGGGTTTATCTGGTGGGCCAGAAGTTCAATTGCAGAACTACCACTTTTTCTGGTGGGCCCGAAGTTCAATTGAAGAACTACAACTTGTTCTGAAGGGCCATAAGCAGGTCCACAACTTTTTCTCTGGAAGGCCAGAAGAAGCGACAGTGAAGGGCCTTAACTTGTGGTTCCCGCACTAGAGGCCATCGACAGAGTTGGATGACGGGATTTGAGTATAAGTTTTGTGTCTCATTGTTTCTTATGTTTACGCTTCGTTTGCTTTTATTGACATAAATCAAACATTGAATTGAGTTAGCTCATTGATTTTAATTAATTTAATTTATATTTATTCACTGGTTTATCGGACCAGTTAATCTAATTGCTTTGAGTTATTTTCTCATTTTAAAAGTCAAGCGCTGGCTGGATAACTTCATTATTTTCATTCATTAGTCGGCAGATATAACCGCTCTGAATTTTATCTTTTTATCATATGAATCAAGCTAACCATAGTTTTAATCTAATCTGGTGCTTTTACTAACTTCTCAAGTTTTTTTGATCTAATCGTTGTGTCCGCTCATTGCGGCATATTATCACCATCAGTGCAGTTATTAGCGCACGCATTACGTTATAAGAAGCTTAGTCTACGTCAAGCGATCACTTTGATAAGTAGTGTTTGGTGATAAGGCATATAGAACCGAGGTTTTCTAACTGAATTGGTCTCTGTACGTACAATCTTCATATTGTACTCTGTTTATTTTATTAATTACTTTAAGTCCTTTAACATTATTTTGTCTACTCAACCACATTTTAATATAACCTTTTTCTCCAGATAGGTTGTTGCTGTGTTAGCAAAAAAAAGAGGATTTAGTAGCAAATATAGTGTTCATTAAATTTTTAGATTGTGTTTTCTTGATAGGTTAAGTTAGTTGATTATAGTGCCATAATTATTCTCATTTTCTTGAAAGTTTGAAATTAAGTACTAAGAACCGGTTAATTTTATGAGCGAATCTAGCCACTCGGTACAACACCAGCCGAGCTTTTTCCGTTTAGCTGGCTAGAACGGGTGGCGCTCAGACGACCCCACGACAGGGACGGGGCTTTGTAACGCGACTCTCCGGGGCTAGGTTCATTTTTTTTAAATTAATTGGTGAAAAAAATCTTTGGGTTTGATCAGAAAAACGTGTTGCAAACTATAGTATTTTTATTTTTTCAGATTAAGCAACTAAAAATACAACTTTTTGGTCTCTCCTGTTTTCTTCATATCTGGCTTCGTTTTCGAGAAAAAAAATGTCCATGAATAGGTTTTAGAATGAGTTAAAATGATTTTTTTTTCTCGAAAACGAAGCCAGATATGAAGAAAACACCAGAGACCAAAAAGTTATATTTTTAGTTGCTCAATCTGGAAAAAGAAAAAAACTACAAAAAAAGTCAGCGGTGTACTTTTTTTTCCCAATAATTGGCACTGAGACGCCACTGGACCTAATAATTTCAATCTAGTTAGAACTAAATAAGCGCCTTATTACTTCAAATCACTGAACCAAATTTGTATCTCGTATCGGGAGGCCTGGAAACGCGGATTTTCCCATTGTTGCACGATTGAAAGGTTTTTTCATCGGAAAATATTACATTTTCCCACATGTTACCATCATTTATGTATTCATGAGTAAATTCTATTCTTCTCTGCTTGTTTGCTTCGTTCAAAAATATTTTATTGGTAGCAGAGCAACTTTTTATATCCGAACTACAAATTCTACTACGAGCTGTATTAGCCGAACCAGGAAAATGTGTTTCTTCTTTAGCTTTTATTGTTGTTTCAAAGGGATGATCTCTTAGAAAATTAATTAATAATTCTATATCTTGACCGTCATTCGAAATTTTGGGGCGACCGGAACCTTCTAACCCAAACTATACTTCATATTCTGCAATTTTATGCTCAGCCAACAGCACGGAATTTTTGCTAATTCCCAATTCATCTGCTATGTTTCTTATTTTATGTCCATCTCTCAATCGCGTGTAAATGGTCGCTTTTTGCTCGGTGGTTAACACGGGCATTTTAAAAATATATATATATTTCTTTTGACACATTTGTCAGTCACAAAATTAAATCAAACTGACAACTTCAAAACAAGATAATAGTCCGGCAGATTAAACCATATTTTGCTGTCCCAGTTTTTTTTTCGGCACGATGGTACATAGTAGTTTTTTCATTTACCTTTAATTATATGTAGAAAATTGGAGATCAGGGCTCAGACAAGGAGCGAGATATAATAAACCGAGTAATACCATATAGCTACAGCTAATTAATTATAATGACTTACTTTTCCAAAACGTAGTTTGATCACAAACCATAAAATTAAAAAAGTACCTTAAAAAACCAAGAGGAAAATTACAAATCAACCGAAATCTAATAATTGGCGCTATTTCTAATGAGCCGACTCGTTTGCACTTGCAAAGAGAGTCTGGAATGGGAAATGGGTGGGGAGGGACTTTGTTGTCGAGTCTGTTGTATATTGTGCGGGAAATTTAACAGTTGGATTTACATTGATATATAAGTTATTTATCTTGATTTTTGGAGATTTCTCTTTATTTCTAAAGATTTATCCTGATTTAACTAGATTTTTGGTGATTTACACTGATTTATCGTGGTTTAAAAAGATTTTTACTGATTTATGGTGATTTTATCTGATTTATGAAAAAATACGCTGATTTATACAGATTTATTCAAGATTTTAATTGATTTATGCCAGGTTGTACACCGATTTAGAGGAGTTATCTCCCCCTTGTCAAATACTTATGAGTTGCATACACTAAATTTTCTACGACCAGTCATAATAATAAAAATAAATGTTTAGTACTTCATCTTTCAAAATTTCCTAAGTAAAAACAGTAATTATGAACTGTCAAAACTGATAAATTTTAATTATCATAGTCACAGCAGTCTTCGTTATTGACCGAATATTGCCGTGATGTTGTATTTTGATTGGTTATAACCCTGTATCATGATGAAACGTCAGTATCATAATGAGCCTCACTAAAGTACAGGTAGTAAATGCCTAATAAATCAATTAAAGTATAGAAGTAGAAAAATAAATATGTGCTATATATTTTATGGTTCACCTGGTACAATAGTGTAAGTGATCCTTAGATAAAATCTCTAATTGGGTGTAATGTATGTGTGTAATGCTTACGCGCAGCAACATGAACGATACTTAAGAAATACTCTCACCTTTCTAAAGTGTAAATTTGGAATTTATGGCGTGGATCGTAAAAAAGTGATATATACTAACCTGACTTTAATACCCATTCCTTCATTTGTGGATTTTTGGGAAATATAAACATATGTACATTCGCTGTGTTTGTTAAGCTGTTGGAATTTGATTGGTTTTGCACAACAAAACGCTTCAGGCGATCACTTGACACTTTAATCTTTTGTGCCAGAAGCCCACAAATAGTGCTTTTTATTACAGCAGTGTTTCCATCTAATTTTTCTTCAGTGAAAGGGACTGTTTGGCGAAATATTTTTTGCTTTTTAAGAGTACTATTTAATATTTAATTCATTTATCAATGATTTTATTTCACTGAAATCTAATATATCTTCCTTTTCGTAGGATGATGTTGACTTGGGAACTTCTTTATCAACAATTTTTCCTAAAACGCTTACCTGTCTCTCTTCACCACCTACTGCATCTTCATTTTCCAAATTACCATCCTGTTCAATGGATTCTTCATTAAATTGAATAATCTCAGGATTGCTAATTTTTAATGAAGTTTGGTCAACTACCATGCCAAGAGCATTACATTCGGAAAAGGAATCTGCCTTTGCTTTTTCAATCGTTTCACTTATTTTTTCATCTGTATAACGTTTAACATCATCAAAGTTAATTTCATTTTGGGTTTTAGCAAACGTTTCCTTTTTTGACGCGGAAACCTAAATTTGTCTTCTAAATTAGTAAGCACTTCATTTATAATTGTTATTCTTCCCATTCTGTCAATAATTTTTTTATACTTTACTACGGTTGGGTAAGTAGAGGTTAATGATCTCTTTGCTCTGAATATTTGCTCACACATTTGACTACTGAATAATCAAATGCAAAACATATTACTGGAAAAGTCAGGATATCTCAATATTTGGATGAGCTTAATTAAATTATGTTCATTCAATTCAATGCTTGTATAGCAATTAAATGTGATAAAGTTTTTAGTAATTGTATAGTTCGGATGGGCAAGTATCAATACCTTCCATATCCTGAGGAAACATACAGCATACCAAATCTGATATAGTCTTTCATTTAAAGGCAATCTTTTTAAGGTATGCATATGTACCTTGATATTCTGGAATTTGTTTGAGTAAATTTCGAACTTTTTGAGAACAAATCTTTTCAGCTGCTTGGTAATTCATCTTATCTTCTGGGTTTAGGTCAGAAGGTGTAAGTAAATATTTGTCTTTGGAGAATCCAGTTATTAATATGTGAAGGTGAGCAACGGAAACACAGTAATTTCCCATGGGCAAAATGACTGAGGGTTTAAGCAGTCTGGTACGCAACTATGTGTAGCTGGTCCATCGATGAGGAATTTTCCCCTGTTGGATAACATCTGTGCTCGTGAATTTGTTGTTTATTCCATAAACGCATAAATAGTAAGGGGGTGTGGTTGTAGAGAGTGGCTGTGCTATTATGACATAAGCATAGTACAGTTGGCAGTTTTCCCATTTTCGAAAATTTCATTTTTTTTTTGGATAAGGTAGTTAAAAATGCGTTACGTTCTGGTGCTCCATTTTTCTCAAAGAAAGATTGAATCCTTGGATAACATTATATCTGGGGTTGTACTCAATTTTCCCATTGATTCTCGTGGCATCCTCTCCTATCCAAGCCCCTTTCACCAAGTTTCTTTCTTTCAAATACTGATTCAGACCTTCAAAATAAAATTCTCCTTCCTGTACTTTATTTTTGGCATTATCGGCAAACCTATTTAACGTGATTATAGAAAGCAATGTGCCTTGGAAGTTTGATGCAAGAGCCTCCTATAGTAATCGCTCTCCAATATAAAAAATATACAAGCAAGTTTTTAATGTTTCCTCGAAAACCTTTTTGCGTCGACATTTTTATGTCGTTGCGCATGGTTTCTCAAAACCGCCAAACACCCAGTGCTGCCAGTGTTACTATTCCAACGGTATAGCTACCGTTTTGAGAGCTTGGCTACCGCTAGCTGCTTCTTAAAGCAACAGCGTGCAACAGAGAGCAGCAATATTCCCACCATTACCGCGTACGTTCTCTCTGTCTCGCCCTTCGAGTACAACACGTGGCCGCTATCGAGTTCACAACATCGTTTGGCTTTAAAGACAAGCTTTGAGGATCTATGTTGGTTTATCCATGCTATAAGTAACAATTAATAAGGTACAAAATGTAGTTGAAAATTTAAAATCAGAATACCAAAATTTAAAACTACCTAGAATTCCTCTAGCCAAAGCAAGACTTTTGAACGCCGATTTTTCCTTGGCTCCATCTCAGAGTATTCTGGAGCACATCATTTGATATGAATTTTTCTAAATACTTGTGCCAATGGCTCTCCACCCATTGGCCTGAATTCTTCAACCTAAAAAACAAATATGTATAAAGATACTGAACTCTGTAGTGAAAGATATAAGGTTCATTATATATTTCGAGAACTGAAATTTTTAAGTAAAACAACACAATTATCTACCATATAAGTTTGTAATTGTTATCATTGCGTAATCAATTTTCAACTTCAGTTAGTCCTATTATATTTTTGACTGGGAGTTCGCTGGTAAAGTGAACTCTATCAAAAGGCACATTAGCTTGGGCAGTGGTTTGCTTCCGATTCAATACAGTAAAGATTGTGATCACAGTGTCAAACTTGCATTAACGTTTAAATGAAGATAAATTCGCCAGCACCTAAATTTTTATATTCTAAAAGAGTGTTAAAATTAATTTTCGCAAGTTTCTGCTGATAACATAATACTTCCTCAAAAAATATTATGTATAGTAGATAAAAACATTTACTTAAAAAATTATTATTACCAATATCAATCACTGTGGTCCCACCTTATACGCATCACAACTCTATCCTGACATGGGTTGACTGGAAACCCTGAACATCTTGGCTCTAAATAGCAAAACAATTGTTATATTTTTACAATAATAAAAGTGGGTGAAAATTTTGGCGCCAAAGGGAATCAAACCCAATCGCAGTAAAAATTTTTATTTTTATCAACTTTTATAATTTTAATGTGTCTTCCGTTAAGGAAAAATTTTAATAATTATTTGTTTATATAAAAAAATCGAAATTAAACAATGTCGAATTGTTTTATTACTTTATTTTCCACTTTAAGGCGGAATATACTTAGAGCACTAGTACATTCCTGTTATATCAGAATGCATGCCAGAGTCTGCTGCTTGTAAACTACGGGGTACATTAGTATTTTTAACGTTCTCCTGAATGATTAAAGTTTGTAGACAAAAAAATCAGTACTAACATATATTTTATAAATACACAATCATTTAACTATATAAATGACTGTTATTATATCATCATCCAGAATTCTATGTAAATGTTTTTCAGTTGATCCCCTGTTTACAGGAGAGAAGCTTCTAGAGCGATATCGAATCAAGGTGTTACGTTCCTTTATACCTTGTTTTGGAGTACATATTAGTGGGATCGGATAGCATAAAATTATTTCAGTATTCGCGACGAACATGCCCTTTTTGGATATATAGTGTCTGCATAAATCAAAAATCGCCCCAGACCCCGGAATTTCGGACCACTTGCCACTAGTAGTGTCGTCGTCAAAATGAGGTTGAAACTTACTTAAGC
>JAEQML010065034.1:0-21424 GCA_016904865.1 Pissodes strobi | reverse complement strand
AAAAGTTTAAAAGGGTTATCCAAGAAACATTTTTATTCAAAGGTATTAAAAACAAAGAACAAAACGAGTATTCCCAAAATATAAATAAAAAATATAATCAGATTATTTTGTCTCTGCTTATCACTGGTTTTGAAAGTTAAATCATTTTTATAATGAAAAAACTATTATTATAAACTAAAAACACCTTTTTTCTAAATAATAGATAGGAACATAAACATATTATGAAATAAGTTTTACTACTTATTAATTTTAACGGTAACAGTAGTTTTTATAAAAACTACTAAAATTCTATAGTCCATAAATATGTTATCATATAAAAATAGTGAAAAGCAGTAACATTTTACTTAATTAAACTAATAGGACATACAACTGCCTCTCCAGATCCATACTCTTTTTATTCCTTAACACTGTATATATGACTTTACAATTAATAGATATTTACAATCCAACACTTGTGATCAACTAACTGAAACACGCGTTTGGCGCGCTATTTATATCCTGTCTAACATATATCGGGAATATTCCGGAGGCGAGATGCAAGTTTTCTATTATTCTTCGCCTTGGCCGCACTATACATCGGGCAGCATGAGGTATTTAATTTAACTTGAAACTTGAAATGGCGATTTATCCTGAACAACAAATTAAGACAAAAAAAAACAAATATTACCTACTTGGTGTCGAGAATATGCATAATTTATATTTTGCATCTACATTATCCAATGTTCATGGCCGGATGTGACTGTCTTGTTGTGCAAGGTATTCACAAATATTATTGCGGTAGGCTAGTCGGACTTTTTGTTTTCGTTTTCATTATAATTTTTTTTTAATTTAATGAGCAAATTTTTATTAACGTGAGTTAGATTGTGTTAACCCTGGATATTTTCTCGTTAACAATTACCAGAAAACAAAATCAATTATGTCTACTTGACCAGTTGAGTGATGGAAATTTGAACTATGCTTTGGATAGTATTCAAGGTTATTCCAAGGTCCACTTTTTATTTCAGCTTCAGCATCTTATTCTAAAGAAAATACAAAATAATTTTTGTTTGAGTTTTGTAATAAATTCCTTCAATCAGTAATATTGCGATGTTAGCAGACACTTAAAAAAAACATTTTATTACAACTAGAGAGGATTATGAAAACAATTGAGATGAGGAAATACATCATCTATATGGCATCGTCTCATTTCCGTTTAAATTAGCTAAAGTTCCTACTCATTTTCATCTACATTAGTGGAAATGTGTAGCGAATGCAAGTTTTCCGTTGATTGCTTTGTGAAGCAACAGGCATTCTAAATAATGCGCTGAATCTAACCTTCAATGCAAAAGTATTCATATTAATATGTATTACTAACAAGAACATCTAAAAGCGTATAGAATGACTAAATGATTAAGTGGAATCCTAGTTGAGATACGAATAGACATGGGTGCGTCATGTCTTACTTCGCTTCTTGGAATGTGATAATTCAGCCGAACAATCTAAAGTATAAATGGAGTTCAACAAGCCACTAATTGCTTTAAATTGTTTCGGTTACAGTTTACAATACTATATTGCTGCCTTTGGAAATTCGACCTTCGGGGTGGCATTTATAGGTTCAGGGTTAATGTTTAAAGTTCCCATTGCAAGGCGAAACAGAAATGCAATACCGCATAATTTGTTTCTATTTCTTTTTTATTATTCGCTAACAAGATCTTTTTACATTATCTATTTTTTAATCTTCTCATGGTCCACTAAATAGGGTGCAACCTGGAAAACAATAATTACTATTGGGATCAGGATTTTTTTTTGTTGTCTGTGTGTCGCTGCTACCCAAGAAAATCATTGAGTGTTGTAGATTCGATCTTGATCGATTTTCTAATTAAACAGAGAATGCACATAGGCAGTATAAATTACCATAGGGGCTAGTTCTAAAGTGAATTTGTAAATAAGACAAAAACCTTTAGCATTATATGAATATTTTAATATGTTATTTTACTTGAAAATAGCAAACCTCGTAAATAAACAAATATAAACATTTAAAGTATTTAATTCTGACGGTGCAAGAGTATAGACAATTTTTGTCGGTGCTAGGTTATTGACTTCACACAATAACAGAATAACAATACTTATAAAACTAAAGAAGTGTATAAACAAATATAATCCTAACAAAATATACGGTTATAAATACAACCTTGCAGCTAAACACAGTTAAATGTTTTTTAAAGTTCCTACGGAACCACTCAGTGTGAGCTCGATTAACTGAGATCTCTAAGATGACATACAATAATATACAAGCAATAATAAAAGGTTAAATATTACCTTAATATCTACAATAATCTACTATCTACAATATATTCACCAATTGGCGAGCAACGTTCAAACGTTCAGCAGTTTATCTTCCAACATAGGGAAAGTCACTTAAAAACACTTACCAAGTCACGCCTTAGCTTCTATATATAATGTACTTCAACTTCTTGCAAATATGAATGACTCAAATTGTAGTGGATTGAGAATATTATGCAGTCATATGCATAATATATAACTTCTGTTGGTAGTTAGCATGACAGGGATGCTTTTGTGGAAATGCGGTTTTGATACACGCAAATGATTCTAAAACACGCTACGCAGATCGCGTAGGTAGGCTAAACTCCCTGTAATGGAAATAGCACTTATGGGAAACTTTATATTATAATAAAGCAGAGAGAATATTGGCCGAGTGCCAAGAACGTCGTTTATTTTTTGGCTTTTGAGAGAGTGACTGTAAACGAGTGAGTCTACTTACATGGCCGAGTGCCACAGGGAACGAATGGCTGCTTGAGAGCCTGTGAAGAAGCCCTCCATGGCCGAGTGCCACTGGGAGTGAATGGCTGCTTGAGAGCCTGTGAAGAAGCCCGCCATGGCCGAGTGCCACGGGGAGCCAATGGCTGCTTGAGAGCCTGTGAAGAAGCCCTCCATGGCCGAGTGCCACGGGGAGCGAATGGCTGCTTGAGAGCCTGTGAAGAAGCCATCCATGGCCGAGCACCACGGAGAGCGCATACTCACACGACTTGCTTGGAAGAGAACCCGGGAACAAGTGTCCCATGGCCGAGTGCCAAGGGATCGAATATTATATCGACTTACATGGTTGAGGGTCGGGCAAGAAGTTCTCCATGGCCGAGTGCCACGGAGAGCGAACTATGGCGAATTGCTTGCACGAGGGTCAGGGAACAAGCCTCCCATAGCCGAGTGCCACGGGAGCGAATACTATCGCGACATACTTGCGCGAGAGTCTGGCAAGAAGACCTCCATGGCCGCGTGCCATGAAGAGCGAACTATGGCGGCTTATCTTGCTTGCACGAGGGCCTGGCAAGAAGTGAATTCTAGAACGTGAAGAGGCGTTGCCTTTCTCTCTTGGCGCGTAAACTTACCCCCCACTACTGACATATCACTTCCGTAAAGGGACGTAAATATAGAGAAGTTGTACAAAACTTAACATCACCGGTTGTCTAAATTAACATTATGAATTTTAACACAAACCTGGTCGAAATCTGCTGTCTAGTTTTTATAAAATTCGATTATTATAGATCGAAATTTTTGGGAGCCCTAAAATTATAGATATGCATTTTAGGTTGGGTGAGGTGGCTATCCTGTAGGAAGCACCATGATTGGTCGGATACGTTTCGAGGCCGTTCAGCTTTTAGCTATCTAGACTGATGCAGTGGATAAACGTTGTAACAAGAGATGGCGCTAAGAGTGTCGCCGAGAGTTTTTAAGCGGCATTGTTGGAATGCGATAGATACACAGTGGCGTTGAATATTAATATAATACGAATCAAATTGCTAGATTTAAGAACATGTTCAAATGGTTTTTGAACAATTGAGACATATCATATTAACTGTTGTGTGGCAGATAATTCGAAAAATCAACTAGATCGAAAAATAAGGGTCAGATGGGTAATGTATATAAAATCTTACTTATTAAAGATGATGTATAATTCGGTTTAACCCACTATGTAAAATTTCAAATGATATAATAATACAGCTTAAAAAATTAGTAAGAGAACAATGTTTACCCACATCTGAAGAACTAAAGCAAAACATCGACAATAATTAAAATATCAGAAACATTTAGACTCAACGGAAGCAGCCTAGAATATAAAATAAAAATAGATATAAGCACAGCGACGAGAAAAGTAGGCTCAAAGACAGAAGCAAAATTAAAATAGTTAACTAGAAAAGGAAAAAAGAAATATGAAGAAAGATGTACCCGGGTGGGAAACATCTTCTCAATCGCTTTAAAACAATCCCGCAATCACATTCACAGTTCGGCAATCTGTCAATCATATTGGCAAACACGCACGCCACATTTTTAGGTCTACTCTTCGAAAATCATTTGAAAATACAGCATTGGAACAAAGCGATTTTCTTCTCACAAAATATTTACACCAGGACTACCCTGAAGAATATTTTGAGTACAAATGTCCTGATCAGAAGATGTTTTGTCAAGCCAATATAAATTATTGAATGAAGATACGTCGGAAGATGCAGGAAGAAGTAAATTCACTTTCAAACTACAATTCACTGGATATCAAGAACTACACTGGTCACTGGTATAGCGATTCCAAAACATTAGACCTTAGCCTTTTAAAAATAAGAGTTAAAGACAAAAGTTTGTTGGTGAGGAAATCAACACTGTTTTGCTATAATAAAGGAAAGTTGTCCTCGGATAGAACTCTCAGATGAAATTATGCAGTTGTTAAAAAAATATAGTAAGCGCACCAAGTATGAATAGAGCTCGGAATAGAGCCTCCCAAAAGAACAAAAAAAAAACGCAATCAAAATGGTTGCCAAGCATGGAAGATGCCGAAACCTCTGAAAGTGGAAGCTATTCAGAAAAAACTGGAATGGAAATGAAAACTTTTCTGAAGAAGAGGAAAAAACCGAGGAAAAAACATTCTGTGAAGTATTTTTTACAAGCTCTTAATTAACAAGGGCAATGCAATAACCAACACGTTATCAGCGAAACTTGCTATGTGTACTAACCTCCCGAACAGGCTGACTTTCGCAACGGGTAACAGTGCGATTGAACACCTTCAATCCATTCGCACAGTAATAGAGAAATGCACCGAGTTGGCAATGTTGGCATATAAAATTTTTTTCAGACCTATACGGTACCATGCTTTGCCCTCTTCTGATTGGTCACGTTAGAAGAATCTCGTACGAAAACGTTGCACTCCATATTAAAATATCCGAGGACATAGAACCAACTGGACACTATCTCTCCTAAACTGTTTATCATCGCAAGGGAAGACGTTTTTAGAATGTTAAATTGGGATGAGAAAGGTAAACAATTGATTTATATCTGTATTGCGGACGATGTAGTCTTAATGAACAATCATTCAAGAAAGTTATAAGATATCATATCGTTGGTCTCACAATGAACATCGACAAATGAATGTAATGATAACAGAAGACACCGACATCAAGTTAAAAAAAAGGGTTGACAGAAACTGGCACCAACCGCAGTTCGACAGCAACGCATGGAAATTCAAAAGGAAGCCTATGTTTAGGAGTGAACCAAAAAAGTTGCTAAAGAGATCAAGAATACAATATAATATAATAATTGATATAATGCCATTCATCATCATTATCATCTCAACCTTGATGCACCCAGTATTGAACATCGGCCGTGATCAATCGCCATTTTTCCCTATTCTATGGTGTTTTTATTCATGTTAACCCACCCATGCATCGGTCTCATCCTTTCTTCCTATGTATCTTATAATTCTCCCGTTCCAGCCTCGGTTTTATTCTAGCTTTAGTTTTCTCACTCTTTATGTTTCAGCTACCCTTGTTTTTCGTCTTATTCGTTCCTTTTTCTATCTTAGATGTTACACCTAATATTTTTATTTCCATACTGTATACTCATTGACATTTTCCAATTTAACGTTGTTAATTATTGTTATATTTGGCTCGTCGACGTACATGCCCTTAGTTTTGGAGGTATTGATTTTTAGGCCTTCGTGTCTAGACTAGTCCTCGATTGGTACTAGCATTATCTGCGAACACTACTACTAATTACATTGGCGAATCTCGGATGTTTTAATCTTTCTCCGTTTACATTTATTACCTTGGACCAGTCAATTTGTTTGAACATTCCTTTAAGAGCCACAATGTATAACTGTGGGGAGATGCTATCTCCTTTTCTTATAACTCGAACCAGTTGGGAAGGGATCTGTATGTTTATTTCTTATGTGAAAGCACGCACTAAAAGGGTGTTTTGTTTTGGGAATACTATTGCTTGTGCCTCTCTTATCATTTCCACCAAGACCCCATCCTCTCCTGAAGCTTATTGTGTTTATAGGATTCACTGGTCTTTGAAATTCCTTCTAAACCAACATTTCGAATTTTTCTGTTTTATTTCAGTTCTGTTGGATTTTTGATTTGAGAACTGTCCATAGAATTTTCTAGCAATAATCAGTATTTCTTGATTGTTTCTTATTTTAATATCCATTTTCATCCTTTAGGGCCAGGATATCGAGTTTTACGTCTTTTTTTAAACAGTTTTCATTTTTCTATATGTATGTATCTTTTGTTGATAGAGTGTTTCAATACCTTTTCGAATACTTATCTTTGTCTGGCTTCTCTTTTTCTTCTGTATGTTGTGTCCCTCCTTGTATAGACATCTCCGTCTTTCAATAAGTTGTTTAGCTTCTTATGTTGATTTACATTTCTGTTTTGATTTTTCCCTGCTACTTTCAACGTTATTTTCTGGATTGTTAATAATGTCAATGTTTCTGAATATTGGTTTAGGTTTTCTGTTTCTTCATTTTGACTGCCCTCGATGTTATGTTGATAACTCGTTAGGTTTTGTGACCCTTTTGCTCTAATTTTGTCTGCTCCTGCGGGTATTTATTTTCAACTTGACTATCGCAGGCCAATGTAATTTGTGGCTTCTTGGCAAAGAAGGTTTTCAATCGCCTGGATCTTCTAGAAAATAAATCCTTTACCCAAAACATATATTTCATCTGTTGTTTTATGCTTTCCAAGTGTCGCATTAAAATCCCCAAGTCACTAATTGCCTTTGTGACATAACATTTCTGCTTCTTCATCTGCCTAACTTGATGTCGGTGTCGTCATCCTGTATTGGTTTTATTTCGAATTTCTTGGAACGTGTAGTATAATAATATATGCAACTCTGTCAGAAAAACCATGGTAGCTATACCTACCAAAATAAATTAGCCATCTAAAGAAAATATTGTTCTTTTAATTCTCGGCGGTCACACTAGCCACAAGGGTTTGGAAGTTTTGGAGAATACAAAAAAGCATGCATTTATCTTGTTTATCCTTTCTGCTCACTCTTCACATAGAGTCTCACCAGTCGATGTGAGTGTTTTGCTCTTTTCAAACACACTATATTGCATAAATTCAAAAATGGCTCAAAGAAAGCCCAGGTCGATGTGTAACCCATTTTCAAGTAAGAAGACATTTCAATAATGTCTATCTAAAGACGGCAACTCCCTCGAATCCCATAAGTTTTTTAAAAGTACGGGAATTATTCCGCCATAAATCAACCTAATTTAACTAAAACATTACTCTAGAAAAAAAATCCAATTTTTGTTATAGATGTTCGCCATGAAAATCTTGGTAAAGCAGATTCTGAGACTATAGAAAAGTTAAATAATCCTTCTCCTGATATTAAAGAAAATCAAATAAGTACTTCATCATCGCCGGTAATAACCACTGAGTTAACTGACCAATTTTCTCCCATTTCAAAAGCACTAAAAAATAATTCTAAAGAAATGAAACGCGTGGTAAAATTAGAAATGAAATAGGTACTGAAAAAAGAACGAAGAAAAATTGTTAACGCCATAAAATGAAAAATTGACACAATGATATAGAGGAGGATAGTGACAAAAAAGTCTTAAGGAATATTACAATTATCAATTATCACCCTGCTTGTTTGGTTTGTCGTGAGCTGTACGCGCGATCTCACCTTAAGGAGATGTGGATACGGTCACCACATAATATTTTATTACAGGAAAACTGAATAATCTGGAGAAAATTCTAGCGTTTTGATGATTTCACTTCTGTCGTGAGGTCTTAAACACATACTCTTTACCGTTTCTTTAATTAAGGCTAACGGTTTCCGTTATTTATGGATCGACAACGAAGGTCTTACTTCCAGTTAGTGTTTTTAGATTTAAAATATAGAAATTTATTTTATTAGCAAAAAAGTTAGAACTAAACTATATTATTTGTATTTTAAATAATTTGAAATATCTTAGGTCTCTAAGTTTTTGTTAACCAGAAATTACTGATAATATTTTTGATTCATCATTTTGTGGTCCATATTTCTTACATTTCATGATCAACTATAGAAAAAAATATAGGGAAAGGGTAGCTTTTTAAAAATGTTGAGTTTTTTCCCAGATGTCAAATGTTTCGCCCCAAAATGTCTATTTTAACTGATTCAAAAACTATTTTGGTAGCCCAAGGAATTGTTCTATTTTGTGAAATTTGCCACAACCTGGCGCTAGCATAGGCGCAAACCCTATTAGTACTTAAGAATATTAATGATATTTTTAACGAAGTGAATATCTTTAATAAATCAATCATATTCACAAATTAAGGTGCTTAATTAGTTACAAGCATTTATCATCCTATACTCTTTATTTTATATCTCTCTTACCAATTTGGCCCACATTTTAGTATATTTTAAAGTTGTTAAAATCGAAGATAACGTTTTTTTTTCACACCTTGATTACTATTATATTATATACATGATTTTCTAAAAATTTTAGATCTCTTTAAAAACTCATATTGTTTGATTAAGTAATATAATACCAAAAAGTAAAGAACGATTTGTTCAATATATGTGTTTATTCAAGGATATACATATTACTAATTGTTACTAATATATATTTTTTGTTTTCAGGTGAGTTTTGCGAGCACACAAAAATAGGACTTTTGTACTTAAAACTAAATGTAAGTATGAATCTTATGCAACATAACAATAAACAAAATTAAACTTCTTTGAAAAGTGTTGAATAATAAGATGTTTATAACCATGTTCATTCATTTATTCCTTGATTTATTCTAAAAATTCTATGGTCCTCCTGGAATCGATTCCTTTTTGAGGATTCGAAACCGAAAATTGAATCCATTTTTGAAAGTGGAGTTGTGATCCGGATAATTTAAAAAAAAATCGGAATCAATTCCATTTCGAAGCTCACGAATGCTTTTTAACGAATTACTAAATCAATATTAGAAAGCATATCGATCGTGAATCCAACATATTTAGGTTTAGTCCACACACTTGTTTCTATCAATTTATTCCGGCTCTAATATGTCGTCAGCACCAGTCCAAACACTGTTTTTTGTAAAACTGTCATTAAATATTATTATTTTTTATTGTTTATTAAATGAACTAAAAATTGACATTTATAATATTCCATGCCACACTTTTAACTCTAGTGTTAAAATAGTTGTTTATGCAACAAGCGTGTAAAGTGACCCTTTTTTATGAAGGGGAATGAATGGGATTATTGAAAAAGTATTTTTTTCTACTACCGTGCGTAAAATACTCACTTTACGCACTTTCTAAATTCGTAAAATATAACTTGTTAATGCAGTGCGAAAAAAATACATATTTTACGCACTAGTGCGTAAAGTAAATCTAATATCATTTTTAACATTTAGTGCAGTGCATAAAATAATTCAATTTACGTACTAGTGCGTAAAGTAATTAAATAATATTTGCATTTTTTCATATATTTTTCGGTGGTAGCAAAAATTTTTTTTATTCACGAGATTGTCGCATCTCGCATTTGCCTACAGCTCATGCCGTTCATAAAGAAAGGGTCATTTTACACACTAGTTGCATGAATAGCTATTGTATACAACTGTTAAGAAAATAACGTTTTTTTTTTATTAATGTCAGTGTCAGAGTCAGAAATTTGATATTTGTTGACAGACATCAATTTTCCTCTTTCCAGGACGCCGCGTAGTGCACCAGGTATTTCGTACAAGTCGTACAGAATGAAAAATATTTCGTGCACGCTTATGTAAAATTATATTTATTGAGGAGTTACATAAACAATGAAAAACTAGTAATTATTAATGATATTAAAATTAACTGTAAAACCACTACAATGATTTATATTTATACCCGCAAAAGATAACGAGTTTTCCGCTTCTTTGTTTGCGTTTGAATGCATTTTTGAAGAAGCCTGAATAGACAAGCGAATATGGTCTGACACCTCGCAATCTAGTATTTTATTCCAAATTTTCGGTTTATTTTCTACCGAATCTTCAGTAAAACTTTCAGCGACAGTTGTGGATTTCCATCCACCATGTCGTTTGATAGTGCTTATACCAGCTCTCAGCTCTGCAAGAAAAGGTCTTGCAGAGGCAATGTCCAGTGTAGTTCGTAGCCTTTGACAAATTAAGGTATTGGTCCTATTTTATTTATTTCAACAAGTTGGTTGACGTACTTTCCTCTGAGATATTTTAAAAGTCAACGCATTGATGAGGCATGTAAAGGACGAAGGAAGAGTAGCATATTTTCGATAAAGTTCAACATAATCTAATTTTGAGATCATAAACTTACGTACTACATTTGTGTTCGTATAATTTGACAACTAAAATAGGTACGTCTTCTATATCATAGACTGTTGATTTTATTAGTTCTTCACGACGACAATAGCTACAGGAATACAGGTAAGTAAAACAACCTAAAAATAAATAAAACTATCCTTAATATTTTTAGGCGGCTAAAATATTTCTTGTCAATACTGCCTTCATCCTTTCTTCATTATTAACTTGTTAATTTGTTCTCATGGGATAAGAAGTTTCAAATTTCGACATCTAACCGATTTTTTTTTCAGATATGGTCGAAATGGAATTAACTTATAGAATTTTCCTATGTCTACATTTTCCTTTTCATATCATATTTTATCATTGAATAGATACAGTCCAGAGTGTAGAAGATTTAACAGTTTTCGATCTTTAATTAATTAATAATTTGTTGTACTTGTCTGCCCTTGCATATTTTACTTAAAATTTTACAATTATTTATGCACCAAGAAATCAGTAATAAAAGTTTTCCATTTGTGTATAAACTGTCGATGGTTATCCAACTGCTTATAAGGTTGTTCAAGATTACTAAAAATAAGGAACTTTTTGTCACAAGCTAATAAACTATTGATATCCTGGTAATACATAACAAAAGCAATTTTATCTACTTTCCTATTATTGGAATATGTGAATTTTCCTGGGTAGGGAATGTACTGAGCCGTCAGGCGTGACGGGTTAGGCGCGTTCAGTACTCTTTTCCTTGGGTAATGAATGGAATTGAGCCGTTAAGCGTGACGAGTGACGCTCGCCGGTCACTCATCGTCAATTTTCTTTTTCAAAAACGACAGGGAGAGAAAATTTGAGATTTGGCACACTTTTAGGCAACATTTGGGAGGGGTCGGCGACGGTCAATTATTGTTTTTGACGATCCGATTTTCCATTTTCGAGTTATTGCGACATATTATAGGCGATTTTTCAAAATTTTGCTTTGATATACGGTAACTTTCGAAAAAAATAATTAATTTTGTTTAAATTGTCTGTGCACGTTCTTTTAATGTTTTAGGGAACACTATGGGAATTGGCGAGAATTGGAAAATGGCGAGTATTTTTTTCGACGTGTATATTTTTGAAAAAGCGCCAACAAAGTCGCGAGAATCGAACAAATCGAGACAACATGCGACGGTTTGATAGGGAAGTTAAAGGAGAAAACTCTCTAAATGCTTCTCTGTTTTGAAAATGTCGAGAAAATGGACTTTTGAGGGAAATATGTAGAAACATCGATTTGTATGTCAAAGAAATGAAGGTTTACTTAACGTGAATCTACGTAAAAAATCATACAAGAAGACATTTTAGGAATAATGATGGCTTTTCTACAGGGTGGGCTAGTTGAATTTAACCTGTTCGCCATTTGGAATTTTGACATAATAACATGAAAAGTTCATACCTGCCCAGGAGAACTACTCCGGTATAAATAAAAACTAAATAAATTAAATCTTAGGGTAAATAAAGAAGCAGTTTGTATTACATTTTTTGTTATGATTTCCTCATAATAGGTGATAGGGTTTCGTATCTCGGACATCCGGTGAATATTGCCGCATTAGTGCTGCAAAACAAACAATGGGATAAACAGTGTAATCATAACTTACCATCTTGCATTTTGTAATATAATTAATTTCATTAGCATTAATATGATGGGAGTGTGTCTTCACACTCTTCACGTATGGGAAAAACGCAAAAATAAAATTGCAAAACTCGTTTCCACGCCCAAATCCAGGGTTTTAATTAATGATGCCTTTAAGAAAAAATCAATACATTCACGGTGGAAAAAATATGGTACGTAATACGTGAAGCGAGCCCTTCGAAAATTTAGGGCCGCAGTATTAGAAAACGTGACGTCACCATCTGAGGGTCATATTTGGTAACTGCGAGATGTTATTAGTAAGAATTAATGCACAACTGCAGGGTTTTATAGCAGTTAAAAATGACCTTAAACTACACAAAAATTGTAGAAAAATCCCTTAAACTTAGAAAATATTTTTAATATATTATAACAAAATTATGAAGTATTGGAGTGAGATAACATTTTCCGTTCGCTAATTGCCTAATACATTTTCCTAAGACTTTCTCTTTGATTTCTAATATGAAGGACTACAATAATTTACATATTGTATAGGTACAAGTGTATGATTATTACAAAAAATCATTGAACAAAGTATACATTCATAAGAAATTTTATAGGAAAATATGATTGAAAGCTACAATAGTATATTGTGCAACAAGTTCTGAAAAGTCTTTTCAGCACGTGTAGCACACTATACTTTTTCTACGACTGCCACATACAGGGTGCCCCACTGGGAGTGTGGTAGAAAATTACATGTTATATGGGAAACTTTTTTATTATTGATTTATCAGAAAATTTTATTCCTAATGAAAGAAGCTACGTAAGTAAGGGATTCTCGCTAAACTATAACTAGGGGCACAGTCCTAAAATGAGGCCACCGGTGTGGGGTCCCTATTTTCCAAATATTTTGAAAAAGGCTCCGGGGGCGAAGCCCTAAAATGAGGCCCCAGGCGGGCGAAACCCTAGAGTGGGGCCTATGGCACGGGAGTTCCATTTTTTACAGATTTAGGAACGAGGCTCCCGGAGGCGAAGCCCTAAAATTGGGCCCCAAGCCTTAAAAGGAGGCCCCCCTGGTATGAGAGTCCCATTTTCTACAGTTTGTGCAAAATGGGGCCCCGGGGGGGGGGGGGGGGTGAAGCCCTAAAGTTGGGCCCCCTTTTTTAGAGATCTGGAAATGGGACCTCTGAGGGCGAAGCTCTAAAACGGGGACGAAGCCCTTTAATCTAAATACCCGAATAAGCGTGTGAAAAGTATACTTTGCACCCGCCGTGTGAAAAGTATACTTTTCACACGATGTTTGAAATGTCCAGTTTTCAAGAGCAGTTGGTATTGCGTTTTTGTCTATTTTCAGGGCAGTCGTAGAAAATAACAATTAAATACAATTTTTGATTATGTTAGGTAGGTATCTAGTGTGATTTTGTAAATGTGAAAAGTTTTTTATTTTTTTTTGGAAGAATTTGCTGTGCTGTTTGATGTGGATGCTTGATCATACAGATTTTTAGAATAGTTATTCAAAAAAAATATTAATTAAAACATGTGCGATTTTGATAATAATGCTTTTAAAGGGCTTGTTATATGTATTACAAATCTCTGGCTAATTTTCCATAAAATCTTCCGCTTGTACTAATGCTAATTTGGAAAAAAAATGCTGGGACAAAGTCATGCTCATAATCTAGTTATGAGCCTACAAAATATTTAAATATGTCAGAAACAATTTGAAATACTAACTCTGATGGTGTTTTCAATGCACCTCGTGCAATGTTAAGTAAGTATTCAATAACATTTGATATTTTGTCTTCAAAATGGCTAGTAAATTCTTCATTTGATATTATAATAGTTTTACATACTTCACAACCGCTACTACGCTTTTATTACTGAATGAGAGCAATATCCAGCTATAAGAAATAATGAAGCATATTGTTCACTATTTATTCCGACATTTTCTGAAGAAGTAATAATATCAAAATAAAAAGAAATATCAGTAGACTTAAATGCATCTGTGTGTACATCTTCATCAGTAAAAGAAAACAATTTTATTGAGAAATTACCAAATTTAGTCGACCGTAATTTTAGTAAACTCAAGATTTTTAATTTTTTCTCGGATTCAAAAACTTGTGTGACGGAGATATTATAGTTAGATCCACTTAAAAACCTGTACCTCCTAAATCTTGCCTCCATTTTGTGAATTTGGAACTTTCCAAGAAGCAGTAAGCACATTGAGCTCGAATTTTAGATGAAGGTTTGCAGAGAAAGGAAAACTTACCTAGTCAATGAGAGCAGCAGTCGTATACTTCAATGAAGTAAAAATGTATTTTGTTCATTTGCCAGTGTGCCCTGGCTGATAATTTGGCAAATTGACATTTTCCTAGGCATTCAAAAAAATTACAAATTTCATAAGAAATGTCCAACACACAGAGGTAAATTAGTTTGAAACAAAAGTTCATACATGTTTCGGTTCATCCGATGATTATCAGAAATCAATGAACCCACATTGTAACCCGCATCTGTTAATACCTTGACAACGTTCAAAACTATTTCCTTTAGTATGCTTGATGATTTTTTTTCACAGGATACAAAGCGATGATATGTTAGTTTTTAGAAAATATTCAAGAAAGCCCAAATGCTTGAATTTTATTGGCAACTTGATTTTTTTTTGTTAATCCTCTTAAAACCCCTGTATTCGACTTTTGGTTTAATGTGAAGTTCATCAAAAATACTGTTTACAACTTTCCCGTGTGGTGCCAAATTATCCACCTTTCTTTTTAGATATTGAATTTGGGATGGTTTAATATCTACATTAAATTTTACATCTGCCATTATCACGGAGATAAGTTGGATGCGGCAATGTTTAAAAACCAGTATCTCTAAGCATTTTGTAAGAACCTGCAAACTGAAAATAAAATGTGCTTTCCCATAAAAGCATATTTGAAGAATATCTCGGCTTCGACATGAACATGAATTCAAGTAGCTCTTCCAGGAAGACTTTTTTTTTAATACAAGATGGAAGCTCATGTTCGTTTATTACCTCTAAAGCAATATTTAAATATTTTTGAAGAAACTCACCAGCAAATTTAATGGCATCTTCTTTCTTACTATTTACAGAATTCTCATCGAAACTCTTTAAATGACTAAGCAAACTTCAAAAGTTGACCAGGTGGTACAGGTGGATTGTTTAGTTACAATTCATTCAAATTTGAAAGAGTAAGGTTTAACATTTTTATATTAGAGTTCCACGTCCAAGTTGTTTTTCACTCCACATCAGCTGCACGAAATATTTGGAATTTAGTCGGCATCTATTAAAAAAAAAAAATTTTGCCATATTTTGAGGTTAAAATCACAAAGATTTTTGGTTTGGAAAGTTGATAAAAAGTCATTAAAAGTACTTGTTTTTTTCAGAATCCATCCGAATTTCAAAGTTATATATATATCCCTATCTAACAGATTCTGACTTCTCCCTTCAGGATTTATTCTTTTTTGGGATACTTTTCTAGTCATATAAGATGGCTGGTTGGGAAAAAGTGGTGGACATGGCAGCGGGTTCTAATTTTGGGATTTTTGTTAGTCAGGTAAGGACAGAGCTATCTGTCCTAACAATCTTATCAACAGCAATTATTCCAGACTCTAAAAAATGTTTGGAACATACCACTGTATTTGATGTGAGACTGAAAGAATCTTCCCGGTGCGCGGTGTATGGCTGCAATTCATTTTCTTCGTAACTCCTCATCTTTGGGGAATTCAAATGAGGATGTATGCCTTTCAAGTATTTTTTATAATTACTACTAGATTTTGGTGCACAGCAAGAAGGAGGCATTGTTCAAGAAAAGTTTTAATACAGAACAACACAAAAATAACCCAGTACAAGGCACAACAAACAAGTTGTATAGTCTAAAAACCAAATAATATTTTGATGCAGAATAGAATATACGAGGCGTGAAGTTTTATTTCAGGATTAGTACTAAAAATGAGATAAGCGAATATTTAGGGGGCTTTTACAATCTCAAAGTTCTAAAATGCTATGTTTGAAGCCCTATAACTCAGAAACTGGCATGACAATAGGATTTAGTTGAGTTAATGAGATCTTTCATTCAAGAGGTTGGGAACTACAAACTCTTAACAATTAACCCCGAACGCCATTTCCCATAAGTGTATGGCCGGGTCCTTCTTGCATGCAACGGAAAATTTACTGGATCTGCAGTGGCTAGTTTAAACTAATGAGACGAATAATACCGGTAAAGCTAAGTTCCCGTAAGGGCTTTTTGCATTTTACGTCACTGCTTTGTGATTAGTCAAGGAAAAAAAGCAAATTGGAAGAACGGTTTCCTATATACCATTTTAGCGTTTTGTCTGCCATGTTTCCACTCTGCGCTTTGTTGAGAAAATGGTTACATAACGGAACTTTCTGTTGTTAGAGGTACTAATATTATATTGTGTCCTCTGAATTATTTATAGATAGCAAACAAAAATTGCTTTTTTCTACGAGCGTGTGAAAAGTGACATTTTTCACACCCATTTCGGTGTGAAAAATGTTACTTTAACGCACTAGTGTGAAAAGTGATTTACTTTTCGCACTAGTGTGAAAAATAATTTACTTTTCGCATTAGTGTGAAAAGTAATTCTGAAAAGATTTACATATTTCGAAAAGTCTTTTTTGAGTAATCAAAAAATGACAAAAACTGAATATAAATAATTTTATTAGAACTTTACAAACACAATAATATAACATATTATGATATATAAGATATCATGGCTAGTATCTTCAAGGCTGTTTTTCGTTTATTCTCCACGGAGTTTTCCACATATCCCTCGGCTACAGTGGCCGACTTCCAACCCCCATGACGTTTGAGAGTCAAAATATCTGCTCCTGAGTCTGCTACGAGCGAAGCAGATGATCGCCGAAAGCAATGTCCTGTATAGCTAGACGGGTCAGGCAATCCAAGGAAAGTAGCTATGTTTTTCGGCATAGCTCCAAAAGTATTTATGCCTATGAGCAGTTTTATGGGCACGCCTTTTCTATATTGGAAAAAGAATCGATTTTTGGTAATGCATACAGGACGCAGACGCTCATACTTTCGAACAATCTCCACTAAATTAATTTCTTCCATTGAACCACCACTAATAACAAATTCTCGACAGGTTTTCGTTTTAGTATCAGGTATTTTAATTAAGTAAATGTCACCTTTGTCTGTGACGTCTTCAATAGTCATCCGACACAGCTCGTCTGTCCTACACCCTCCTGCGATTCCAATGATTAGTGTGACTTTCATGAGCAAAAAATCGTCATCGTTGGCCCTTGTTAAAAAAAATTTGACAGTTTCTTTGGCAAAAGCTTTAGATTTCTTCGCCTTATAACCTTCCGATTTTCTTTTCAAAAAAGATATTAAATTATTGTACTTGCTTATATCAATGTTTTTCTCTTTCGATAGCATTGTCCATAACATGGAATAATGACTCCAAAGGGATGAAGACTTTTGTTGTGTGGACTTCTGCTGGAAATACGCTAGTAAGACAGTCTCGGTGAGATTCTTTATTTTATTTCCACTACACCACTTTTCGAAACGTTTATATGCATTTTCATATTGGATCCTTGACCGGGCCGGTAGAAGCGAATTCATGGCTATTCTCGCAGATTCTTCTACGTCTGATGAAGCTAAATCACTATTTCCTATGTCCGAAGAGTCCATTCTCTCCATTAGGTTCTTGGAAATGACTTTTTGAGGCAGAATTTTTCGAATTACACGGTTTGTCAACTTTACTGACATAAAAAAAAACAATTTGAAATAAATACCATAGGATCACCATGATGATCTAATTGTTATGATAATCAAAACGACAAATTCAGGTAAATATACAGAAGTAATTTAAAAAAAGCCAATGTTCATTATGCTCGTAGAAAAAATCTTGTAAGACATACGTGTGAAAAGTACGTTTAAGGCACTCGTATGAATTGCGAAACTCGCTTCGCTCGTTCCGCAAATTTTCATACTCATGCCTTAAACGAGTACTTTTCACACTTATATCATAAATAGCTATTTTGCTACCGTTATTTAGGGAGGAATTGATCAAATATAAATTAGTTTTTCATATTTTGCCCAGGTTATCAGAAAAAATAGGTTAAAGAAGGTGTGGATATATTGTAGGTGTTTATAGGAATGGAATTGTAAAATATCACGAACTTCAATTTTGAAATATTAAAAATATATAGAAATAAAGCTGAGAACCATCTCAGAGACGTCCTGGGGTGAGATTGTTCACACAAACTATATTGCACAGGCGGTAAGCAGGCAAGACCATAGATGATCAATCTCAACCTCATTGCTCCATATCAAGTACTTTTGAAGAAAGTATTTTATACTGTTGGGGGTGAAATTGTTCAGTGAGTGTGAGATTGAGATTGATCATGAGATTTGTTTTAGTTAGTTTGGTCATAAAAATGAAAATAAATAAATTTGAATAAAAAACAAAACTGTTACCCGTATATTTCAAAACAAAACGGCATTTGCACACAGAATAAAAAATTACTGCATTTCAAAAACGTCAATGACTTTTGACGAAGAAGAATTCATCACCGTCTTCAACCGCAAAAGTCTTCCTGGATTTTTCCAAAGACTTCATACCCAATAAATCAATTTCTCTCACCTGCTGCACAATTGCTGTGTACCGATAGATTGCTTTTTTCTTGATCCACCGTAAACCTTAACCAATACAAATTTTACAGCCACAACTTCATTGTCTTCTGGTTGAAAATACTCTGTCTCTGCTCGCACGTCATCATCTTCCAGGGGATCGTTGTTTGAGTTGTCATTGGTTAACGGCTCATCTGCATCTGAATCACTACAATCTGCATCAATACTTGCTGCTACGCTTTTGCCAGGTTCTACACATAGTTTTTGTCTTTTAATATTCCTTCTTGATAGTCCTACTGAAAAACGTTGCTGTTGCAATTAATTCACAAGAATGTTATTCACAGAGCCAATATCTTCAGTTGGGATTTTCTCCAAGACTCGTTCAGGATCATAAGGCACAAACCCTGTTGCGTGAAATGAAGCTATCAAATATTTTTTTATACCATTTTCCGACTCTGCCAGGACGTAGCTCATGAGGTGCTCCTGCCGGTCTCAAGCCCGGATAAAAGAGGAGGGTTAAGCATGGTGCTAACAACCATCTCATAAAAAAACATACCTGTTATGAGCACAAACGAATTGCCTCGGAATAGGATGGATATACGACGACGACCACGGGTATGTAAAATGGATTTTCGATTTGGAACCCTGAATGTCTTAAGTTGGAACAGACCCGGAGCAGCCGCAAAAACAATAGAACAACTGGAACTCATTAACAGCGATTCAGGAAATACGATGGTTGGACGCAGAAATCCAGATAATTGGCAAATCCGCTGTTTTCTATAGCGGTAATCAAACCAACCGGCATAATTTTGGAACTGGATTCGCTGTTTGTCGGGAGCTGCTGGACGCTATCATGGCATTCAAACCAATAAACGACCGCATATGTGTATTAAGACTTAAGGATAAATGGTATAACTACACACTAGTATCCGTACATGCACCTACAGAAGAGAAAGACGATCCTACCAAAGAGGCCTTCTACGACCAATTCGAGAGAACTCTGGACACGATCTCCAGACAAGACATGACAATTGTCCTTGGAGATTTCAATGCAAAGGTTGGAAGAGAAACTGTGTTTAGCCCAACAATTGGAAGACACAGCCTACATGAGCATTGCAATGATAATGACACTCGCTTGGTGAATTTTGCATCATCCAATAACCTTCTTATAAAGTCAACAATGTTCGAACATAAAAACATACATAAGCAAACTTGGATGTCAAACGATGGTACTACAAGAAATCAAATCGACCATGTCGTGATAGCTGCAAGGCACGGTATGAACGTACATGATGTTAGAAGTCTCCGAGGTTTGGATACCGACAGTGATAATTTTCTGGTCATAGCCAAAATCTCCGCTCAAAAGAATAAAAAGGCAGACATAATTTCTAAATGGGATATAAATGCCTTTAGAGATGATAACATCAGGAATAGGTACCGAAAAAGTATAGTATTAGCACTAGATGCTATGGGCGATCAAGAAAATATAAATAAAAAGTGGGAGAGTATAAAGGAAGCAGTAATCCAGAGCACGCAAAACATAATAGGTCAAAGAAAACGCAAAAAGACAAAAGGCTGGTTCGACGAAGAGTGCGAAGAAAAACTGAGAGTACGAAGAGAGGCAAGACAAAGAATGCTACAAGAACCTGACGTGCACAACAAAGATGTGTATAAGCAAGTACGAAAGATAGCTAGACAAACCCTAAGAAGAAAGAAAAAGGAACATGAAGATAGAATGTTAGGACAGATGGAAGTAAAAAAGAACAAACAACAGACCACGGTGTTTCTTCCAGGAAGTTAGAAACGTGAAAGGCGGTTTCAAGCCTAGAACATGCAGCATTCTAAGAGACGAAGCCGGAAATCTAGTGACCAACGAAACTGAAGTAGTCGAGAGGTGGAGAAACTATTTTGATAAGCTGCTCAATGCGGAAGTGGAAGGAGAAACAAATGAACGCATCTATCACACAGCAGAACCCTTGGTGCTAGAACCAACGATCTCTGATGTCTCCAAAACTATGTCCAGGCTTAAGAACAACAAGGCACCTGGTGGCGACACAATCCCATCGGAATGTCTCAAAAATGGAGGCCATGCCCTACAGCAACAGTATCATACCTTGATATGTCAGATATGGAGAGATGAAATAATACCGACCAGCTGGAAAGAAAGCAATATAGTCCCTATTCATAAGAAGGGAGATAAACTGTCTTGCTCCAACTATCGGGGCATATCCCTTATCAACACGGGATATAAAGTTATGTCACTTATCCTATTAGAGAAGTTGACCCCCTATGTTGAAAATCAAATGGGCGACTATCAAAGTGGCTTTCGGAAAAACCGCTCCACGGTAGCTCAAATATTTACAATCCGACAGTTGTCGGAAAAAATGCTGGGAGTACAACACAACTCTTCACCAATTATTTATTGATTTCAAGCAGGCCTATGGCAGCATTTGTAGAGTTCATCTATGGACTGGCACTTGGAATACCGAAGAAGCTTATCAACATCACAAAGGCGTGTGGTGAGGGATCAGCCAGTGCGGTAAGAATTGGAGAAAGAATCTCGACGTTCTTTTTGATTAATAATGGACTCAAAGAGAGAGATTCTATATCCCCGCTGTTATTCAATGTAGCACTTGAAAAAATAG